>JAQJVL010000166.1:0-186731 GCA_035578905.1 Stictocephala bisonia | reverse complement strand
CCACCTAACTTAACCTAACCTAACCGTAGTTACGATATTTTTTATTGTGTTTCAAACGAAACTTATTCAAACGAAGACAGATTAGTTGTTGAAAATAATCTCATCAACACTGAATGTTACATCTTGTTGATTTTAGTCAAATACATCAAGACGAGTAAAACACGCGTTGAACTTTTAGTGGTTTATTTCCAATAACTCCCTGTTTGGACCACCCAGTTCAAAGAATTTATAAAATTTTAATCACTTTCATCTTCAATGCGAAAAGTCGAGCCTGACTTTAATATTCTCCCTATATCACCTTACACGAAAGAAAATAAAACTACATAATTAACTCCCACTATATGGTTTTTATAACGATATATAAAAATGGGGACCTTTTCTGTTTATTCACGACCATTACTTTTTTAGTAATGGTCGTGAATAAACAGAAAAGGTCCCCATTTTTATATATCGTTATAAAAACCATATAGTGAGAGTTAATTATGTAGTTTTATTTTCTTTCGTGTAAGGTGATATAGGGAGAATATTAAAGTCAGGCTCGACTTTTCGCATTGAAGATGAAAGTGATTAAAATTTTATAACTTCTTTGAACTGGGTGGTCCAAACAGGGAGTTATTGGAAATAAACCACTAAAAGTTCAACGCGTGTTTTACTCGTCTTGATGTATTTGACTAAAATCAACAAGATGTAACATTCAGTGTTGATGAGATTATTTTCAACAACTAATCTGTCTTCGTTTGAATAAGTTTTTTGATTTGTAAACAACAAATAATAAACATAGGAGAAATAATAAACATAGAAGAAACAACATAGAACATCAGCGATAGAACGTAAAGATATTGCTCCGAAAACTCTTTTTTACAAATAAAATAATACAATTACAATTTTTCATTAAATTAGTTGAATTAAAATGTTTGTAACGTCAAAAGTTACAGTTAATTTATTAAGTACACAAATGTCAATTAAACCTAAGATATTTTAAGTAGGTAATTGTAATAAAAAGCTAAATATAAATATAATTTTTGGAAATACATATTTGACTTAGACATAGAAAACCCCAAGAATAGAAAATTAATTTTGTTATAACTAAGAACACGTTTTACAACAATTCACCCAATTTACTCACTTCATACTAAGTTACTAAACAATTATTACAAATGTTGTTCAAGTAGTCCGAGCAAACCAATTCGTTACACCTGAAACATGTTCTTCATGTCATTTTATTCTTGACCCTACCTCAAATGACGCATTGGCCTCGGTCTGCAGTTGGATGCCGTTTAACCATTGTCTTAGTTTTTTCCTTTCTCTTTATGACATAAATATCATAATAAACTACACAAAACAAGCTAAAAACACAATATTTACACAAAAACAAGATTTTGAAAAAATAAAACTAATAACAGCAGTTAAAAAACTTTAACTGATTTGGTCGCGCAAATGACAGTTGTCATCCACCACTGATCAACTTTCGCAAATAAACTTATAAACCAGCTCGCTACGTCTTCATTACATCTTCAATATCTGAGATGATGCCATTACAGCTCACTACGTCTTCATTACATCTTCAATATCTGATATGACGCCATTACAGCTCGCTACGTCTTCATTACATCTTCATTATCTGAGATGATGCCATTACAGCTCGCTACGTCTTCATTACATCTTCAATATCTGAGATGATGCCATTACAGCTCGCTACGTCTTCATTACATCTTCAATATCTGAGATGATGCCATTACAGCTCGCTACGTCTTCATTACATCTTCAATATCTGAGATGATGCCATTACAGTTCGCTACGTCTTCATTACATCTTCAATATCTGAGATGATGCCATTACAGCTCGCAACGTCTTCATTACATCTTCAATATATGAGATGATGCCATTACAGCTCGCTACGTCTTCATTATATCTTCAATATCTGAGATGATGCCATTACAGCTCGCTACGTCTTCATTACATCTTCAATACCTGAGATGATGCCATTACAGCTCGCAACGCCTTCATTACATCTTCAATATATGAGATGATGCCATTACAGCTCGCTACGTCTTCATTACATCTTCAATATCTGAGATGATGCCATTACAGCTCGCTACGTCTTCATTACATCTTCAATATCTGAGATGATGCCATTACAGCTCGCAACGTCTTCATTACATCTTCAATATATGAGATGATGCCATTACAGCTCGCTACGTCTTCATTACATCTTCAATATCTGAGATGATGCCATTACAGCTCGCTACGTCTTCATTACATCTTCAATATCTGAGATGATGCCATTACAGCTCGCTACGTCTTCATTACATCTTCAATATATGAGATGATGCCATTACAGCTCGCTACGTCTTCATTACATATTCAATATCTGAGATGATGCCATTACAGCTCGCTACGTCTTCATTATATCTTCAATATCTGAGATGATGCCATTACAGCTCGCTACGTCTTCATTACATCTTCAATATCTGAGATGATGTTATAACAGCTCGCTAAGTCTTCATTACATCTTCAATATCTGAGATGATGCCATTACAGCTCGCAACATCTTCATTACCTCTTCAATATCTGAGATGATGCCATTACTCGTAAAGCCTCGTTAGTCCATCACTTTAACAAATTGAAATAATTTTCCTAACGGGTTTTACCAGTCTTTTTAGCTGTCAATGATTTCTTCATATATTAATATTATTTAAATAAGAAAAAATACATTAAAATTTTTTTTTTGAACTTAAGAGTTATTTTTATTGTATGTATTAAATTACTGGAGCATTATGTTGAACAACTAATATAAATAGTAACAAATTTTAAAAATATGGGTATTATTTGAGTAATTTAGAATTTCGTTATTCCTCAGAAGGTAAACAGTTACATAATGAGATATTTGACTCATTATGTAACCCACCCACCCACCCATACACGTACAGTGGTATCGACCTACCCTCCCACCCATATACATAGTGGTATTGAGTGACCCATCAATAATGTTATATTCTAATTATGGCCTATTGACCAACATTTCTGGTAAACAATTAAAATCATTATTACCGTACGTATTGGTACAGCGTTAAATGAATACACGTACAATGATATGAACCCACCCATACACGTACAGTGGTACTGACCCACCCGCCCATCCATACACGCACAGTGATACTGACCCATCCGCCCACCCATATATGAACAGTGGTAATGAAATTACACGTAAAATGGTACTAAATGTATTAACCCACCCACCCACCCATACACGTACAGTGGTATTGACCCACCCACCCACCCTTACCCGTACAGTGTTAATGACCCACCCATACATGTACAGTGGTAATGACCCACCCACTCACCCATACACGCACTGTAGTATTGACCCACCCGCCCACCCATACACTCACTGTCAATACCAATGTACGTGTATGGGTTGGTGGATGAGTCAATACCACTGTACGTGTATGGATGAGCGGGTGGGTTACACCATTGTACATGTATGGGTGGATGGGGGGTTTGACACCATTGTACGTGTATAGATGGATCAACACTATTGTACGTGTATGGGTGGGAGGGTGGGTCAACACCATTGTACAGTATGGGTGGGTGGGTGGGTCAACACAATTGTACATGTATGGGTGGGTGAGTCAACACTACTGTACGTATATGAGTGGGCGGGTGGGTCAACACCATTGTACGTGTATGGGTGGAAGGATGGGTGATCTTACCTGACCGAAGACATGAGTCTTGTGTCTACGATATCACTGTACGTGTATGGGTGGGCGTGTGGGTCGATATCACCATACGTGTATGGGCTGGCGGCTGGTCGATATTACTGTACGTGTATGGGTAGGCGTGTGGGTCAATTTGATATAAGGTATTGATATATTAGGTATAAGGATATTTCCCAAAATAATATTATTTAGCCAATTTGTTTGCATTACTACATCAATGGTTAAATACATTAACACTTGTGAGAGGCCAAGCAATAGCTTATTTATTGTCAGTGAGTCATAGTTTGTGTGCTCAAAGAGAGTTAATTTTTTCTTTAAGTTCAACCTCAGTTGCCAGTTGAACTTAAAGAAGTTCAACTGGCAACTGCCTGCAGGCCTGTGCTTCAACTTTATTCATCGAGTGAAGTACTGACCATTGGCTCAATGAGGATTCGAACATTGGAATATGCCCTTCGCAGTCCGAAGTCTATGAGATATATATGAAGACTGTAAATGATAAATTATTATTTAATGCATAATTATAGTTAAAGTATACGTAAATCAAACTTGTAATTATAACGTGATATAGAAAAATATTAGAATTTGTTTATCCTATTGTTTATCTTCAAGAATTAAATTTATTGTTTTAAACCAAATTGTAAAACAACAAATATATAACATGAAACCAAGGATTATTATAACAAGTTACGTTTTCTTTTTTCTAGTAATAAAACGTTAGTTTGTTTATGAATATTTTTTAATGTACAGGAATAGCGAAATGAATTTAAAAAATATGTTTTAATTTGGATAAACTAAACCATGTTGTTTACTTCTACTTTTACAAAATATGACACGTTTCCGGAAAATTATGTTGAGGCGTATTACATAATAAATATAACTTTATGGCTGTATCAAGAATAACAAGCCAATTATCCTATTATTGACCCACCCACCCATACACGTAGAGTGAAATTGATTCACCCACCTATATACTTCTTGACCCACCCACCCACGCGTACACGAACAGTGACATTGCACACTTATAAACGTACAGTGGTATTGATTCACCCACCTATATACATATTGACCCATCCGACCACCCATACACGTACAGTGGTATTGATTCACCCACCTATATACTTACTGACCCACCCACCTACCCGTACACGAACAGTAGTATTGCACACCCATATACATACAGTGGTATTGATTCACCCACCTATATACGTATTGACCCATCCGACCACCCATACACGTACAGTGGTATTGATTCACCCACCTATATACTTATTGACCCACCCACCTACCCGTACACGAACAGTAGTATTGCACACCCATACACGTACAGTGGTATTGATTCACCCACCTATATACGTATTGACCCATCCGACCATCCATACACGTACAGTGGTATTGATTCACCCACCTATATACGTATTGACCCATCCGACCACCCATACACGTACAGTGGTATTGATTCACCCACCTATATACGTATTGACCCATCTGACCACCCATACACGTACAGTGGTATTGACCCACCCACCTACCCGTACACGAACAGTAGTATTGCACACCCATACACGTACAGTGGTATTGATTCACTCACCTATATACGTATTGAACGTTCCGACCACCCATACACGTACAGTGGTATTCATTCACCCACCTATATACTTATTGACCCACCCACCTACCCGTACACGAACAGTAGTATTGCACACCCATACACGTACAGTGGTATTGATTCACTCACCTATATACGTATTGAACGTTCCGACCACCCATACACGTACAGTGGTATTGATTCACTCACCCATATACGTATTGACCCATCCGACCACCCATACACGAGGAGTGGTATGTAAATGGTGTAGTATCCTTATCCTTACTATTAAATTATCCTTTTATTTTCGGATACGTACATCATTTTACAACATGACTGAGTGCATGCACTTAAATCGGAGTCTGGAAACCCAAATTAAAACTAAAAGTTAATACTAGGCACTGTTTTAAAAAAAGGCAATATCTTATTAAAATAAATAATGACTAGTCCACATGAAATAAATAATATTGCTCTATGTAGAAAAACAGTTTGAATAAATTTAACTAATTAACAATCATTGTAAACATTTTTCTTTTGGCTTTATAACATAAAATTGATATCTTATAATGCATAGATGATCTCATAAATTTAGCTATATCAGTAATAATTCAGAAATGTTAATATACTTTGAGACTACAAATAGCATTAACCGTCCCATTGTACCGACTTCACGGAAGTGGGACAGTGCTGTTGGCATTGTAAATGTGAAGGGTCATACATCAGCAGTTGATGATTGTTGAATGCAACCATTGTATCTGAGTTTCGGAAATTGTAAATCACTAACTATCCATTACTCCCTCCATTACAGCATGGCTGTGGTATTTTACCTTGTGCAGATTGTGGTTTTTGTGGTTTTGGTTACGAAAATTTTATAAATTTACATGATATGATAAATTATAATAACATGTCTTTTATTAGAGTAAAATTTATAAATGAATAATAACATAAACTACATTTTTAACATTTAGTTCATTTATAACTCTTCTTTTTAAAGGTGATGTTCCTACTTTCGATTTTTATCGTAAAGGTTCAGATTTTTAGTTTTAGCAAAATCTAAAACTTCTACGGATGTAACTCCCCTATAAAAAAAGCACGAATATATACTAATTATACATACCTGAGCGATTTTGCTTTCCAACATGCAATTGCCCATGAGGGCTCATTTGCAACATTCTACAATTAATAAAGAAAAGTCCAAGAACATCCTCAAAGTACAAATACTTCTTCGTGTAATTGAAAGTGTTGTTAATGTTGCATGTGAATTGTGGCATATTTTAAAATTACACATTTATATAAACTTGTTAATAATTGGATTATGCTTGTTTAAATTAATTTATTAGGCTTTTTATAGAAATGTATCTCATTTACATATAATGCCATACGAAATGCATAACTTTGAGTAACTTTTGTGAAAAAATGGCACGCTAAAAGTTTTGTTTTGTGGTAGTTTTGATATCTAACAAACATGTAAAATTCTACAAAATGTCTGTCTCCTATCACTTTTCATCCTTATTGAAAGTACCAAAATCAATACAACAACCATACAGATCCTTCTGAAGAAGGTTCTCTAAAGAAGACCATGAAGAAGGTACGGCCAAACTATATTTTCCCTACTGTCCTATAATTTTTATATCATATTTGGAAGAACTTAATTGTATAAGAAAAATTTCACCTTCATTCAAATGTCTCTGTAAAATATTTAAATAAAAATATTAATAGGAATATTTGTAATATTGTTTATGTATGTGCAGGACTTTGTGACATATAAATTTTTGCTGTGCATGGAGTTGTATTACAGTCAAGACGTTAAGGTAAACAGTTATCATGTGTGAACGATCGATTTGTAAACAGATGATCAGCTGTTATTTATTTTAACTTAATTTATTCATATGTATGTTTCTAACATTTGTTTTCTGTTGAACAATAAGTTATGTTTTGGGAATAAAACAGTTCAGTTTTTCAGTTCACACTAACATGTTGTGTTTTTAAATTTTGTGACGAGGATAAGTATTTATTTTGTTTTGTTTTTAGGTAGTTGTGTTTAGTTTAACAGTTTTCTTTTGTTTTAAACTCCTGGCTAACCACAGGGAGAACTGTTTATTTACATAATTCATGATATAGTGCTTGAACGGAACTTTTACAATCATCAGTACATCTTACACCTGCAGGAAAGTTTCCTTGTTGGAGTCCTGCCATTATTAGGTCAACAAGGTGGCGCACTAATCCCTAGCTACTATTGATGAACTTGGAAACATTTATTTGGGTGATAGCTACTAAAAACTTTTCCCTTATACTTGGCCTGTCTCTTAGAAGAACCCCACCCCTTCTCCCTGAGCTAGCAAAGTTTTATGCGGACAGGCGTGACAACTGGCGCACGAACGTGGGGCCTATGTTATAGGTTTTGGGAACAAAAGAAGAATTAAGATATATTATAAGGTATTTTGTAAAGCATATTGTGTCTTGTGTTTTATATAAGTGACTTGTAATAAGTGTATGCAATTTTCTGATTTACTCTGGAACTTGGTGTAATTATCAACATGAATGTATATCATCTTCGTAAGCAGGAGGTAGAATATGAACTTAAAATCAGAGGTTTAAATACTGATGGAAATGCAAATGAACTTAGAAGGCGATTACAGCAAAGCATGGCTAATAATGAGGAAATTAGCGTAGCTGTGGTCAATTCCTTAGATGTTTTGCAGGAGCTGGAGGAATGTAAAGAAAAGCTTCAACACTTATTGACTTGTATTGTTTATGAGGGTAATTTTAATGACAATGAATACCACCGTATAGTTGCTCGCTTGTTTCATCTTTATTTGCGTATTGGTAGGATTCCAGTTGCTGCAGATGCTGACAACGACCAAGAGAGTGACAAATCGGAGTTACAAGCTGAAACTAAGGAAATAATAGACTCTCTTAAGGCCCAGTTTTCAGGTGGGAAAGGCGATCAGGTGGATATGGCTAAGGTTGTCATTCCTTCTACACATCTTTCTGCACCGTCCACAACTGATTGTGGGAAGGAAGGCAATAGTAATACTGGTGGCTATGTTTTGCCCACTCTTCGTAATCTTAGTCTTCGTTCAGATGCTAATATGGAACGTAATTTACCTGTACAGTGGCTCAGCCTACCTACTGAAATTAGGAAAGGGTCTGCGGTAGTTAACAGCTCAAATTCTGCGCATGTTGAGGAAGTAATGGATTCCATTCCTCTCAGGGAACCTCTGGTCCTGGTGTCCGTCCTAAGTATGTTCCTGTTTACAAGTGGGGAATCAAGTTTGACAATAATGGATCTAGTGTTGCTGCCTTTTTGGAACGTGTTGAGGAACTGCGCAGAGCTCGCGGAGTTACTCATAGTGAACTTTTTGAATCAGCTGTTGATCTTTTCTCTGGTCCCGCTCTTGTTTGGTACAGAGCTTCTACCAGTAGGATTCACTCATGGACACAGTTATGTAGGGAACTGCGAGAGGTATTTCAGCCCCCTGACTACGACTTCCGACTTCAGCAAGAAATTTTCAACAGAGTCCAAGGAGAACAAGAATCAATTGTGACATATAAATTTTTGCTGTGCATGGAGTTGTATTACAGTCAAGACGTTAAGGTAAACAGTTATCATGTGTGAACGATCGATTTGTAAACAGATGATCAGCTGTTATTTATTTTAACTTAATTTATTCATATGTATGTTTCTAACATTTGTTTTCTGTTGAACAATAAGTTATGTTTTGGGAATAAAACAGTTCAGTTTTTCAGTTCACACTAACATGTTGTGTTTTTAAATTTTGTGACGAGGATAAGTATTTATTTTGTTTTGTTTTTAGGTAGTTGTGTTTAGTTTAACATCTTACACCTGCAGAAAAGTTTCCTTGCTGGAGTCCTGCCATTATTAGGTCAACAAGGTGGCGCCCTAATCCCTAGCTACTATTGATGAACTTGGAAACATTTATTTGGGTGATAGCTACTAAAAACTTTTCCCTTATACTTGGCCTGTCTCTTAGAAGAACCCCACCCCTTCTCCCTGAGCTAGCAAAGTTTTATGCGGACAGGCGTGACAACTTTCATGATGGTTCAATAATTTAAATAAATTTTACTCCATACTTTTGTTACTCGAGTTCTTCCATTGATTTCGGATCAATTCTTTCTAATCTACACTCAAATTCTTGAGAATTTCCTAATATATCTGAGAGTTTTGGTCTGAAGATATTTTTATAGTTATTATCACTACGTATAGTATAAACTACGAAATGCATGTTCATATTTTTAAACAATTCCTTGGTGTTTCCTAATTTTGCTAGTAGACACTGAAAGAGCAGTTATGTTTTCAATATAAATATATAGAGCTATGTAGTGGAATTGTTTTGTTGTTGTAGATTTTAGAATTTTAGAATATTTTAGAATTGTGTCTAACTCTCGTTAAATAGTTGAGTTTAAAGTCATAGAGATTTTCATTGTAAAATGCTATGCTGTTAGCCCAAAAAAATTAAGACTTCCTATATATACAAAAAAAGTATTTTGAAAACACGTTTTTGTTTTATGTGTAAGGTCGTGACAAACTATTTTCATCTAAATATAAGAGAGAAAGGCCTATTGAAATAAAGGTCTCCTTCAAGCAAAATGTGTATTTATAAAAAGTTTAGGTGCGGTAATTAAATTCCGAGCTACACATTATTTTCTTGAAATGAAGAGGTAGGATTCCAAATTATATTCCTGTGTAGACAATAAATCATTGTCTACACAGTATCAACTACTTAACACTAACAATGTAAATTATGTCTGGATATTTGAAGCCTGATTAGCATCTCATAAAGTGCTCAACGTATTAATAAAGGCCAATAGGAATTACTGGAAGGATGTATACAATGTATTGTAGGAATATGAAATGGCATACATTTAAATAGTAGTAATTTTGCTATATTCACGTTGGAAATGATTGTTTAGCGAATTATCATTTTTAGTATAGTTGTAACTTCGAGGATTTCTTGGAATTCAAAAGATAGGGACAGCCCATCAACGTTTATTTTTCCCATGAGAGTAATATTGGAATTAATTTAACTAAATAGTTTATTTCAAATAGGTGATAAAAAT
Organism: Stictocephala bisonia; assembly: GCA_035578905.1. Taxonomy (NCBI): domain Eukaryota; kingdom Metazoa; phylum Arthropoda; class Insecta; order Hemiptera; family Membracidae; genus Stictocephala; species Stictocephala bisonia. Next base: position 176,345 of record JAQJVL010000166.1, on the reverse strand, counting down.
AAAATTAAACATGGCAAAATATCTAGGCTACTGTTATATTAATTGTTAAAATTTGAAATTCATTTCTACTACATCCGGCAATATTTCATTACATAGCATCTCCATAAAGGCTAATAGCATTTTATAAACTATAAAAATTTGTAGAAATGGAATTAGGCTAAGCTTATATTGGTGTGATGGTTTACAGAGAGCCACGGAGAGAAGGATGATCAAGCGTAGAGAACCACCCCAGAGTGATGATAGGGCTAGTACAATTATATAGTAAATAAACTTGTTACTATCGTAAATAAACATAGACCAGTTATGTGCCAAACACAGTAGTACCACTAGATGAGAATATTCTGGTTGATCAGTGTACTAAAAAAAATTTAAAACTTTAAAATATATACTTTCCTTATAACAGGATTTAATTGAAATTTTACTGATTATGTTTTACTGATCTGGTAATAACTGACAATTATGACATACTGATTTTTTAGATTTCCTTACATTTTAATACCAGGCCGTATATTTGAAACACTATAAGTTACAGTTATAGTCTTTTTCATACAGACATTTACATAGAATATGGTATAAAATCCGTAGTTAAAATATATGTGGATGAATAACAAACTGTCAACACATACGTAAATAGGTTATTAAGATGACTATTAAATCCATATACAAACTTAATTTTTATTTCTTCATACACATGTTTAATAAAAACTACACTCCATTATGCTTAGCTTAATTTTAACATTACTAAAATAATAATGACTAGAACATTTAAAATATTAGGGTCAGCTATAATTTAGTGGTTAAAGGAATAATACAGTCCAAAGTTAGAATTGAAATGTTTTATGTCACCTTAGATAGCCTTATTTTAGATAAGCCACCTTCATTGTTTGTTGAAATATATACAGGACAGTGCAAAAACATTCTCTTTTATAGTAGTTCAGTTCTGGATTTTAGTATGTTGACCCAATTAAAAGATAACCACATACACGCTACTATCTTTTTATAAAATATGTTTGACATCCATATATTTTTAATTTCTGTTATACACATCACTAAGTGTCATACATTTGAATGTATTAAATATCAGATTTGAATATCAGAATATAACTTTTTCAAATATTTAGTAAACAAAAAGTTTTATTTTCGGAAAGCTGAATTAGTAATTTTCTTGATTACGAGCACAATTACTACTACTGGCTAAAAAAATTAAATTACGCCTGTAGCCAACTAAACCTATTCATAATTATCGAACTTTGTAATTTTTTTTATATTTTTAAGGATTGACATTTCTTTAATGGTTACAACTAAATACAAACCGCTCATAGGCAGAATGTATACGTAAAAAGGTTAGTACTAATGACACATAGACAAAATTATACAACACGTTAACAAGAAATCAGATTCTATCAAACATTAAATATGTATAAGTTTACAAATACTTTTACGGAGTCCGGCTTTCGTGGATTCATAATACTATCTTAGAAATTAATTTTAATGCGATAATAAATCATGATATGTACTAATTTTTTAGATAATGTTGTGTGATCGTTGTCAGTATGTTTTTCTAGTAGTTTAGATTGTGCATAAGGGAAAGAATATAAGTGGTAATGCCAAATGTGTTGTGTTGAACGTTGTCAGTATGTTTATCTAGAAGTATAGATTGTGCATAAGAGAAAGAATATAAGTGGTAATGCCAAATGTTTTGTGTTGAACGTTGTCAGTATGTTTATCTAGTAGTATAGATTGTGCATAAGAGAAAGAATATAAGTGGTAATGCCAAATGTTTTGTGTTGAACGTTGTCAGTATGTTTTTCTAGTAGTATAGATTGTGCATAAGAGAAAGAATATAAGTGGTAATGCCAAATGTTTTGTGTTGAACGTTGTCAGTATGTTTATCTAGTAGTATAGATTGTGCATAAGGGATAGAGCATATAAGTGGTAATGCTAAATGTGTTGTGTTGAACGTTGTCAGTATGTTTATCTAGTATTATAGATTGTGCATAAGTGAAAGAATATAAGTGGTAATGCCAAATATGTTATGTTATTTGTATCCCACGAGGCCACTTGACACTTTATTCCACTAAAAGCACTAAAAGCCCTCTCTTGTTTAGCGACAAATAAGTATATCGGATAACACTTTGGTACATCGTATTTTTTCATTTTATAACATAAAATTTCACGGGTAAAATTTATGATTTTATAAATTTAAATTATACTTGTGGGCAATTACATGATCTACAGTGCAGGAAACTCGAATAATAGTTTACATGGTTGACATTAGTCTAGAATGAAATAAATTAGTGTAAACCACATGTAACATGTAAATAGTCCGATGACGTTTTAGGCGGTGTTGCCATATCGTTCCTGAGAACCACCCAACCACATGTATCATCTATGACAAGTTTGTGAATGTTCAATACTGTCAATTTAATTGGCATTTTGTTTACAAAACAACTGTATGATCATATTTAAAGACCTCTAGAATGTAGTGGTAGAATTAACTATGCTATGTGTTAATCCTTTAACTGTTTATAGCATTATAGTAATATAAATATTTTATATGCTGTAGAAAGTACTATTAAATAGTGTTTATCAAGTGAAATTGCTTTGACAATTTCATACCGCTGTAGGTGTATGGGTGGATTGGTGGGTTCATAACACTGTGAGTGAATAGGCAGGTAGATGAGTTCATAACACTGTACGTGTATGGGTAGGCGTGTGGGTTCATGCTATTGTTGCCTTAAATTTTGATTATAATTAACATGGTTTTAACCCTGCAATTTACATTAACAAACATTAAATCTGTTTTGTTTTGTTTTTTTTAATTTTTTCAAGGGGCCCTAAAATGGATTTTTAAACCAATGTGTAAAAATGATTTTTTTTTTACGACCACATTACTTTCTCCATGCTAACACATATGGGAGAAAGTAAAACGATCCAGTTCACATAGGTTGTTTATAACACGAATACGGTAACTATTTCACGTCGGTATCACGACGAGGATGCGTAGTAAACTTTGACGTCACATGGGCGAAATCAGCTGGTCTGTTTATTCTATTTAACATCAATACTATACACCCCTTTTAACATCAATATTACGTCAACGAAATGGTTGAAATTTAATAGACTATACTACGATAGAGTTTTAGGCTGTCCGTATTGCGATGGTTATCAGAAATCGGGCGTTGTGCTAGGAAGAGAACTGAGGATAAAAATTTTTGTTTCCCTGAAAATATATTTGTATTTACATAGTTCATATTCCACAATAATCTATATATCCCTTAAAAGCATAGTCTTGTTTTTCGTCAATTTATCCATGAGAAAGTTCTATGAAGTACATTAAACATTATATAGGCCTTTCTCAGCTACAAAATAAATAAACTATTGCTATACAAAAGAATACCAATATACCAATATTAATAATCAATAAAGCTGTAGGAAGAAAATTTAAACAAAAAACTATGTAAATCAAACTATACCTCCGCTATCCCAACATAAAGAAAAATATTATTATAAATAATTAAATCATAGATATTATAATAATTTAAAAAAATTTAAATTATAATATCATTTGATATTTCAAATGTCTAACAAACCTAAGATAAGGAGGAATCACTTTGAGGCTTAGTGTCATGTTGCTCCTCCCCCTCGCAAAGTGACAACCAATTACTCTGTGAGCCAATCACTTAACACCATCCAATAAAGTGATCAGATTTCAAACTTTGACACTTTTGCCACCTGTACTCCATTCTACACAACATTTTTATGTAGGTGGGCTGAACAACTGATACCCCCAATATTAACACTTTCTTTTAAAATCTACTTAATTTGCAAACATTTATTTATTTAATTGTTAAAATAAAGTCACTACTTAATTAAGAACCTGCAATTATAATCAATTTGAATATGGTATTATGAATACAAAAAGAGTAAATAATAATAGTAATTTTCCTTATAGGAAACAAAATTTTATTCAAGCAATAAATATTTTCTAATGCTTTGATGACGTTTTTAGATACGGATAAAATTAGATTTTTATGGATCAAATTGAAATTCAAATGACATAACAACTTGGTAAACATTTTAAATCTCACAGGCTACAAACCTACAGTATATTTGCATTTATTTGAAGCAGCATGACAACGGCATATTAAAAAATATCTGTAGAAAAAAATTGTATTAAATATATTATTTACATAATTAATAAATAATTTTAAAAATTCTCATACATTCCAATAAAATGTTTTATTCTGTGAGGCCTTTCGCCTACAATGTAAAGTACTAAAGCGGAACATCAGCTTCTACAATTCTTAAATGCCATATTGTCAAGCTGTGATATGTCCACTGATTTTACAGAGCTAAAGAAATATCTGTTCTGAAACAAGGCTAAGAACTAAACAACGTTAAAATAAATCACTCCTTAGTTTAATTTAATTTAACTTACTTTTTTTAATTTAAGGTACGGTAAGTATCTTATATTATTCACTTAAAATCTAAAAGTTACCTTAGTTCATTTATTTGTCCTCTAGGCTGTACGCAAACCCGTATATGGTGTATAGTACCTCCATCGTCTTATATCCATTACTCGTTGGTAAGACGCCGATCGTCAAGATACGGACTAATATGAGGGGAGAATGAGTGTAGATGAACGACTGTAGTCACTGCAAGGTCGACTATTCCTCAGAAAGAGATATTCATTAATATATCAGTAGCCAGGGCATCTAAGAGACCTACATATTTGCGTAGAATTCGGGCCATGCCCGTGACTACCCCGTGCACGTACAGTGGTTATGACCCAACCGCCCGCCCATACACGTACAATGGTAATGACCAACCCACCCACCTATACACGTACAGTGGTAATGACCCTACCGCCCACCCATACACGTACAGAGGTAATGACCCACCCACCCACCCATACACGTACAGTGGTAATGATCAGTTTTGGGAGGGAAAATTCCCAACAGGTTGGCAGGAATGGGGACAGCCATCTTGGATCCGGGACCGCCATCTTGGATCTGGTCACGTGACCTTACCCCACCACCGACTCATCATTTGACGAAAACTCATCATGGGACGGCGTAGAACCCGCATATCCCCTCTACTCACGTACAGTGGTACTGACCCACCTGCCCACCCATACACGTACAATGGTACTGACCCACCCGTCCACCCATACACGTACAGTGGTACTGACCTACCCACCCACCCATACACGTACAGTGGTACCGACCCACCCGCCCACCCATACATGTACAATGGTACTGACCCACCCGCCCACCCATACACGTACAATGGTACTATATGATTTTCTGCAAACGGACAATTTTGATACTCAGTTATTTTCCCTATACAACATTTAAACTTTGACTACCATCCAACATGGACACCCCAGATTTATCTAGTAGTGTCCTCGTCGATGGGAACCATTGAGCGAATGCCGTGTCGGTATTAAGGGGATCGATCTTAGAACCTATCACCAACAATATTCTCAATACTGTGTCTCCAACTACCTGCATTACACTACTGCGCCACTAGTGCCACCATTTATCAATCATATAATCAAAATTGCTATCTTACACAAAACAATTTATGTTATTTAGTTAAGTGAACACTATTTTTTATTCAAATTAACTAATTCATACAAGTAATTAATATTTAACTGTCAATGAATTACTTAATAATGTTTATTTGATAGCAGTTCTTTTTCTGTTTGCAGTTTTATATCCAGCAATATATTGCTTGATTGATTCGAATAACTTCACAAATTGGATTTAAATACAAAGTAGATCTGATTTAATTTCTTCTAGTAACCCTTGAAATAAGGTTAGTCAATACACAAATTCTTATGTCGGAAAAAGTTTTTTTTTTTTTTTTTTTTTGTAAGTAGATTTAGGTTCTGTAGTGTTAAAACAATAATTTTCTCACGAGTTAAAATATCACTGTTAACATAATAAAGTGAATCAAAAAAATTTTATCACATATTATCTGGTATATTGAATAGTACTAGGTACCTGCTTTGACCCTTTATTTTTACATTAATTTATTTAAATTTTAAATTTTGATCAATACTAAAATCTATTGTTATGTAGAAAGTCTACTTATACTTTCAGCTCATCAGATTGATATTGGAAACAGGAGTGTACAAGAGATATTACAAACGGAAAGTGACAAACAATTACCTCGTGAGTTATTAGATTACATCGGCTGAGACAGTGATGTTATGAGATTTTCAAACTTGACATCATCATGTCACCTTTTGTTACTGAATTACTCTGAGATATCGCCCAGCCTTCTGTTGTTTGTATTATAATAATGTATAATATGATTGATAATACATTATTATAATATATATATATATATATATATACATTAATGTTTGTGAAATAGATTGATAATAATACAAATTTATATTTATACTGATAACTGCAAAGTTAATTCAATAATTAGGCACTTTACAAGCTATGTGCAAGTTGCATATCTCTATTTTGCATTATAAATTGGTAGAACATTTTGCTATGTGTTGATACAAAATCAACCTTAATTGTTTTCCTTTATTAAGGCTAATAAAGAGCGTAGCTGAATAATCAAGTCTACTTTACATATATTATCATGACTATCCATTTCTCACTTGAACATATTTAATAACTACGTTTCAGATCTTTAGTGAAATAATTCGATTCACTTATTAAAAACTTACATTAACTATATTATCAGTACAATAGGAAATGTTTTGATCTGCTTTGATAAATAGTTGTGTTATAAGCAAACAACATATAGAATAAATAAATGGAGTTGCTGGTGATCAGAGGGCAGTACATTGTGGCGTAATCCAGGAAAGTACCTTAGACCCAGAAAAGAGTGAATAGGTTCAAATATTTATGTGCAGTTATTGATAGTATATTAAATTGTTCTGAAATATGTTAGTAATAAAATGCGCAAACATATGTTTATATTATGACTTGTAATCTAATGTTTTAGATATTATTAAAAAATATTTTAATACTTTTTATTAAAATATATTAAAATAATGACAATTTTTTAAATAATTTTTGTCATTTTATTAAGATTGTTGGTAGTTTTAAACGTCATCTGATCTACTGTTGACAAAGGCTTTGTTGATTTTGTGGTTATGTTTTTAGTCAAATAATAGAAATTAAAACAAATAAAAACAAACAATTTTTAAAATTTAATAACATTGTCATTTACAAATTAAACTGTAATGATTGTCAAAGTTACTATATTGGACAAACTATAGGTTATTTCAAGACAAGATTCGATGAACATATTAAAGCATTAACAACAACATTCAAAATATGCAGAACATCTTAATATTTCAGGCCAAATTTACAAATATATACAAACAAATCTTGAAATTTTACAAACTTGGAAGAAAAGAAATTTGATATTGACCTTAGAACGTCTAGAAATTTATAAAACTGCAAAGAACAATCGAAATGTACTATTAAATGACAAAGGCACAATTTATAGAAATTGACAATTTGGAAGATTATTAAAATACAAATTAATTCTCCCAAAAATGTGTATAAATAAGCTGTGAATAATTTGGACATCATAATTGGTTTATTTACATTGTTTTATAACCTACATGTACCTGAAGATGACTTCATATAAGTTGAAATGTACATCGTACAACGAATTATGTAGAAATGTGTTTATGGTATTCTATTAATACTATTTTACATTCTATATATTTATTTCATTTCATTTATTTAAAATGTTACAACATGTTATAACTGCGTGGCCTTAACAAGCATAGCAACGCTTGTTGGCAGGAACCACAATAATTTTACGTATCTTTATATAATACTAGATGACACCCGTGCACGCTTCACGTGTCAATCCTGTCTCTTGCTGCTCCCATAACACCTCGGCCTGTGACTTTTTACTACAAATATAAGTAGGTTAACTGTATAATGTAAAATGACAATTTTAAGTTAATTTACAGTATGTAACTCACATTACTTTCGTTGATACCTATTTATTAATATAAACACCCAATTATATTACTAAAATTATTTGAAAAAAGTGTTTATTTAATTTTTTTTTGTTTATCAGATGGAGATTAATTGAATTAATAAAACAGCTGCATTAGAACCGTTGACACCCTCCAGTTCAGTAGAGCGGAGACCTAGCGTTGAATATAAATAAAACCATGCTTACAACCTTCCTTAGTATAACATTACGGAATATCCAACTTTCTCAGTATTACTAGCATCATTGTTTACATTCAAACAGATATTAAAACCTTTGGGAAATTATTATTTACATTTGAACAGTAATCTTTCTCCATGTTACGGCTGAAAAATGAACATGGAGGGCTTCCCATATTGTACATATTGTATTGAGGGTGAAAATATTAAAAAACTAAGATCTTATTGCCCAACGAAGAACAGAGGCAATTTTTCACCTAAACCGTTGAAATTGGTCAAGAAATAAGGGAGGAATGCGGTGAATAATAACTGTTTCACGTATTATATATATAAGGATTCGAAAAGTGTACAATACATAGGTGGTTTAAGGCAGGCACTTATTCAGTAATGTTAGGGCCAGGCAACTATACGAATTTAGTGAATTAATTGCCTTGGCATTAAGCTTAAATTTGCTACAATAATCTAAACAACAATAAAAGCAGTAAACAACAACAGTAATAATATGAAAAAAACAATATTAAACAGGTAACAATGAAAAATGAATGAACAATAAAAAATAAACAACTATAAAAATAAGTAACAAAAAAATAATAAATAAGGAATAGAAAATAATAAATAAACAATAACCACTTATGCAATACTAAAATATACAGTGAATTATAAATATGTACAATAACTCATAGTTCAAATAATGTTTTATTAATACCTCTAAAAACACATAAAATTAGTCTTCTAATTTTATGAGAGATATTATACTAGCTAAACCTAATTAAATGAAATGTTTTTTTCATTTTTAAGAATTTATGTTGAAAATTATAAAAATGTGGACGTTATAAATAATACTTCTCTACGTATAAGCTTCAAATTTTTGAGTGATGAAGCAAGGAATAAGGCTAATTAAGTTATGTACTTCCATTACAGAAGAGCTCCTTATAATCCTATTAGGATTCTGCACTTTATTACAGTCAAGTACTTAGGAGGCCTATTAACTTTCATGTTTATGATTCTAAACTCGTGATTTTTTTTGATTTTCATAAACTTCAGTGGCTTATTAGCTTTGAATATTTGTCATATTTACCTGTATAGTGTCAGCAATTTCTATTGTCGACCAAATACTTAACACCACTCGTTACCCTCATATGAAATAAACTATATTTTCACCCAAGTAGAGCCGTATTATCAGCATTTATTATTACATAATTTTTTTATAAGTAAAATGATTAAAAGCAAATCAAAGCCATGTTAAAATTTGTTAAGATACGACATATAGTGTGATTTGAATATCTACAGATAGATTTGATTGTACGTCACCTTGTAAGAGTAGCTGTGATAGTTGTCCTAAAGTTAGACTTAAAAATTTATGATTTCATATGGCTCCTGCGTAATTCATAATAAATTTTTATAAATTTATAAATTTGCAATAATAGTATTGAACACATAATAATCTCGTTGTACTGATATGAATCATTTATGTAAGTTATGTGGCTTATATACAAATGCGTATTAAAATACATAAATATTATATACCAAAGGAAAGTTTAAGGATGAGCCATACGAATTAATAAAATATAACAAGTAAGGATGTGTGAGAAAAATATGTAATTTATCCCTTACATGTGTGGTGTTCAGACTTAACCAAATGTTATTTCATTAATAATGAATGCCTTGTGAATGTTTAGATGAATTCCAATTTTATAAATAGATTAACAATTATTAATAACTATATAAGGTTATTATAAATCATTATAAGGTTAGTTATTTTTTTAATCAGTTTTACTTACAGCGTTTTGTTTATAGCACTTACTTGAAATGTTAGCAGCTTGTACCAACAATGTATGGAATGTTAAAAAATAACTTATTTAATATGTAATGTATGTTAGTGACAAGTATTTTTTTTTTTTTAATTCAGTTATATATTAGATATAAAACATTTTTATTACATTTATAGGCAGTATTTTTACTAGTGGTTAAAACTTTTCTTAGTTGAAAATTTAAAAATATAAAGCCCTTTTAACAAATGATAAAATATATTGGCCTAAATAAAATAAATAAACATACCTAATCCATCACATGTTTTTTTTAATTATCACTCACAAGTCAATCCTGATGCAAGGGTTGATCAGTTTAAAATTATAGCCAAATTATAAAATAAGATATGTGTTGATTTTACACAGATTCTGTGATTTTCATAGGTAAATGAATAATGGCTTGTTTCCCCTTTAACTTATCTTGATGTTAATAAATCTGTTGCAACGAAGTAAACTTAAAGGACGTCTGAACGTATACTCTCGGCCTCATATGTATGCTTCAGGTTATCTCTTCACAGGCTTTGCTAGTTTTGGAAAGCGTTACCACTGATGCATTTTGAATATTTTTTTATTGTGGTAAGTTAATATTTCAGATAATGGTATCCCACCCATCCTATAAGGTTGTATTGTCCCAACTACCTACCCATACAAGTAAGGTAATATTAACCCACCCGCCCACCTATACTTTTTACCCACCTTACCACCCATATATGAACAGTGTTGTTTTACAGTGTATAGTTTTAGTACAATTTTGTTGTCCCGTACATGAGCGGGAGTATATTCTCTCGCTCATGCATGTAAAATAGTATTGATCTAACCACCCGTTTTTACAGATAATTGACTCACAAATCCGTTTATATACGTAAGGTGGTATTGATCGTACGTGTGCTATATTATTTTCCTTCCAACAACTAGTCATTTAGTTTTTCATCTCTGTAAACACTGAATGAGACTATGTAAAATGGGTAACTATTATTAATTACTATTGACACCGTATTTACTAACTTTGGGATAGTACTTTTAGTGTATGAAATGTGGTAATATTTTATAAATTAAAACTGGCAAACTAACTTTGATAATCGTCTTATTACTGTTTATAAAAAAAACAGGAATACGACCCTTAATAAAAAACGGTGACAAGACCCTTTTTATAAGGGTCTTATCACCGACTACCTAAAAATTTATTCGGCCGAAGATCAACGTTGGTTTTTCTCAGCGTTGCCACATTTACAAGGAGTTGACAAGGTTTTTTTTCAGTGTGTTTTGATCAGTTGCGCCATCAACAACCTTTACTTCTATAGAGCTTTTAGTTATATTTGACGTGCGGGAGTTTACTAACATCGTTTTAATATTTGAAGAGTCTACGAATGAATCACTTACTACAAACTACCCTTGTTCGTAGTTGTAAACATATTTCCAATGATCAATAAAAGTTTATATATTATTAATAATCTTACTAACCAAATTATATGTACAAATTCTTACTGTAAGTTTACTAAATTATTTGCGCAAAAAAATTACGAGAGTCAGTCGTATCTTCGCCATATTGGATTTAAACCCCATACGGGACATTTTAAATGCGCTATAGCACTGACACTTTCAATCTCTCGAATAATTGCAATTAAAATTACTATTGTTTTATTTTAAAAGTATTTATTAGTGATTATATGTTATTAGTTTCATAAATTATATTGAAATATAATTTGAAAAATCAAAAAGTTAAAACTGAACACGCTTGTATCTTTTACGTTCTTTTAAATGGTATAAAACTTATAATGTTCAGACGAATTACTAAGTTACAGTGCTGTACCACATTAACATTGTTCTTATATTCTTATTTTAGATGAATATTTATAAAATCTCTAATATGATCTTTAATTCATATTGGAATTTGTGCTGGTTCAGCGATACTCACTTGACTCTCGCAACAATCAACATAGAAACAAAGCCACACTTACGTACAAACCACAACACGATTTTTTGGGGGCCCCAGAAGAAAATATTTAAAAACTTAGAGTTGGGCACGATATATTCTTATTCAGTAGTTAGTTAAAATTAATGCCATATGAATAGAAGTCACTCCAGCTCAATTCAACCTGTTCCTTCCTCAGTAGTTAATTAAAATGTGAAATTAATTTTAACTAACTACTGAATAAGAATATATCGTTCCAAACTCTAAGTTCCTAAATTTTTTCTTCTGGGCCCCCAAACAATTATATTGTGGTTTGTATGTAAGTGTGGCTTTGTTTCTTGTTAATTGTTGCGAGAGGCAAGTGAGTCTCGCTCAACCAGCACACATTCCAATATGAATTAAAGATCATACCGGAACTTTTAGACGAGTCGAGGGGTGGTGGGGATGACGCAGGTTCACTTGAAGTACGTTAGAATTTGGCCAAGCGTTCGTGCTAAAAGGTCGACATCTAATGTCCGTGTTCTCAAAAATCATATTATGTAATCCTCAGTGAAATTTTTATTTAAAAAAAAACTCAAACTAAATTACGATCGTCGTCTTAGGCGAAAACGACGTAACGGATTGATTGAGTTGTAAGTAATTAATTTGAAGTAATTAGAGATTTAATGAAAATCTGTTAACGCCATGTCACTGAGGAAGGAACATGTTGAATTGAGACCGGAGTGATTTCTATTCACGTGAAAATAATTTTAATTAACTACCGAATAAGAATATATCCTGCCCAACTCTAAGTTCTTAAATATTTTCTTCTGGGCCCCCATACAAATGTGTTGTGGTTTGTATGTAAGTGTGGCTTAGTTTCTATGTTAATTGTATATTTAATTTCTATGTAATACATATCAGGTCAGTTAGCCACTCAAATAAAAGATCTTTTGTTATATATAAAAAAATATTATATGAGTAATAAATTTGGTTGTGTTACACATAAAGTTTTTGTCGTGCTTATGAAATCAATTAAGTTTATTAAGTAATTTAATTTAGTCATTCCTATAAAAAAAATGCCTTGTTAGATATAAAATCTTACCATTTATTAGTACAAACGATATTGCTGTAAAATATTACATTGTATCACCTTTAAAAAATAAATTAAATTCATGTATGAATCAAATGTATCCTTTTGTATAGAATAATCAGTGTAGATATACTAAATATTGCATTTTTGATACTTAAACAAAATTATAAAAATTATTATAGTGGGATTTGTTGCAGGTGGTACTAATAACAATGATATTGCGGAGAATAAGTAGAAATCTAATTAGGCCTCTTGGTGAAGAGGATATTATTTAGGGGTGCTTCCCTTGTGACAGTTAAATAAAACTTCTATATAAGTGTTGCCTTAACAATAATTCAATAATACAAAATACTATCTAGCCCAAGGGCCTTTGATTGTTATTGTATTGTAATGAAATAGTTGAGATAGTATATTCATGTTTTTTATTAAATTAATTAATTCAACTGAATTTCATCAATCATAATTAAGACATTTAAAGATTCAAAGGATAACTTTTCATCACATTAAAATATTTTTTTCTTCACAAATTCCCACTGATCTATGTTACAATTGTAGGATTTACTCCTATCGGCACAGTGACAACAGTGTTCACCTCACCCCACGTTCGGCCCACTCGCCATAATACTATGGCAGTTAAAATCTACACAACATTAACTATTGATAACATTCAATTACTTTCATAACTTTTATTTTGTATTTAGAGAACTTATACTACTCTTGGTCCAAATCATAACATATATGTTCTTGTACTGCCGCTTCCTAGCAAACATTAACCCCAAACATTAAAAATCATTAAATCTTAATTAAGACAAACCTTTATTTTTCAATATATTAAAGGTAGGTGATCAGCCACTATACTGAAGAGACAATATTTAGGTACATCTACATTTAGTGTTCATTATTAAATTCTATGAAATAATAAACATAAATGTTGTAACAAACATTCACTTTTACAATGTTTATAATGGTTTTGAGATAAAATGACTCAGGTTCGCAAATATGCAACGTTATTTTTTATAGAAAACAAATTTTTAAAGTTAAAAATACATGAGTAATGATGTTGTGATCTAATAGTATTGCAATAAACATTAACTGAAAATATGACTAAAATAATGATATTCTGAATATTAATAGATTGTGATCAAGATTACACTAACCTAGATCAATAATACAATGTTGTCTTCTAATTGGGTTTTATTATAGAACAAAAATAAGATTAAAGGTTACTAGCCCATTACAAGTTTGTACACTGAGATTTGTTTTTTTCCTTAACTAACAATATGACTACAATATGACTAGAATAACATTGCATCTGGTTAATAATCTTATTACACATATACAGCGAATGTTAAATTACAATTTTTAAGTAAATGTATCGCCATAATATGACAATATATTAAACTAATAAAATTTTATTATATTATAAACTCAAATATTTCATGAAAAAACATTTGATTTCCAATAAGGTTGTGAATATCATTAGTCGTGTATATTCTTAATTTTCCCGCTATACATTAGTTATTATTTTACAAACTAATAGGACAAACACCTACTTATTAGAATAGATTCAATGTATTGGCTGACATTTTAATGGTTCTAAATATACCTTTTAATGGTGATGTATTAGTAGACCTCTAATTTTCAATATAACAATAAAAAAGTATTATTTTTAATTGTAAGCAAGAGTATTAACATACTCATAAATGCTGTTCTCTTTAATTTTAATATACGTTTAAATGTGTTAACCAAATTAGTGATACAGCTTAGCCTATTATTATTATTATTAATACTACAAATATTAAATTTAAGTTGAAATAAGACAAAAACAGACAAAATATTCAAATGGTGACAGTAAAAGCATACATTGGAAGACTGCCTACAAAAACGGATTCTCACTCAAGACATTTTTGTTGTGTTGAATAAAATATAAGCCAGATTCTCGATGTGCTGCATAAAGACCGACTGATGTTTTCTTACGCCCTACGTCGACAGACGTATGTTAGACAAATTCCATCCATTTGACTCTCTAATGTTCTTCCAGTAACACATTCGCACTTGCTCCATATATTAAAATACAACTTCAGAAATTATTTCCGAAGAAACTGAACATTACTAGATAATATTTCCTAAGTTTTCAGCCACTTCCAGTTGTTTTTGTTGTTGTATGGAAGTTTGGTAAGTTTAATTCAACTATTAAATTTAAATAAATTGTATTCTAAACAACTGATTCAAGATTTAAATATGAAATTAGAAGATACATTTTCTTACATTATTTGAGTGTATATATATATTAATGGTGAACATTTCAATATATAAGTGACTTTGTATGTTTATTACAACGCTTTCTTGTTAGGTATGATGAATTTTACCTCTGCATAGTAATTATACAGTTTGTGTCAATAAAAGCTTCATAAACAGGTGAAAGTGTTATATAAGGCCCATAACTTATTTTAATTTGATGAATCTAAGAAAACTTGGTTCAACATCTTGTTAAAACATGTTGTATCTGTGAAACTAAAAAATTGAAAATATATGTGTATATAAATAATCATTTAAAATAAAACATTACCATTCAAATAGCGAAACAATATCTTGTTTCCAAATAGTCAGTACTGATTTATGTTAGCTTAAAAATGTAAATGAGCGTAAACAATGTTAAGCAATTACGAGGTTGAAAATACAACGCATTACATAATTTTACTGAAAATTAAGGGTATACGACATACTTTTAATAATAAAACATGTTTGGCTAGCTACTTACGTAAATATTTTGTTAATGATGAAGAAAATTATCTTTTTTTTTTATTCAATTTAATGTTTATTTAGGATTGCTTTGATAATGTCACTAGAGAAGACCTTACCAGCCCCTCCGTTGTAACTGAACCCTCATACCTACAACAAGAAAAAATTTAATTTAGCCTTTTTGGCTGGGGATGTTGTTGTCTTGTTAAGAAAGGAAAGAGGAAAGAGGAAAGAGATCTTGTTAAAAAAGGATATGCATAAATAATAGCTAAATAAAAACGAGCTCTAATAATCTAACCGAGATAATATCTAATGCACCCAATTCAATCGAGGTCAATCACTTTAAAGACTGTATATGTTTATCTACTTCCGTCTTCTTTGACCCGTTAAGAGTGACCGCGCAGATCTGCTCCGGACAATAAAACATTATGCGACGAAACTATTTGCCATTCGTTTTTCCAGACCTATTTAGCATCATTTTCCACTGTTCAATGCGACAGCTTCATGAAAATAACAGCACCATGTAGTCAACCAAAAAATCTAGTTACCTTATGGCTAGGTCGGTGATGACATCATCGTTTCTCTAGGATCATTAGTATAAATTAATTATGCTTAGAAAACTCATCATCATAACAACTTTTACATAATGTGCCTAACAATATGCAACGTAGATATCTTAATCAAGGTCATATAACTTTTGGGCCTAAAACATGGGCAATTACTAGTATGTCAAGTGAAATGTACTGTGATAGATAAATATGTACCAAGATGCGATTCTCAGGTATCTATGCATGTGGCAGTCCATCCAATAAGATTTTCAGGAACACATCTCTGAGCTCCCCATAAAGATATGTTGACATTCTGCCAAATTTCCTTATTATTAGAAGAAAATCAAGCTTCTCTAGACTTAGCCCAAAACGTTCGAGAAGTGCACCAAAGTGTCTAGGATACTAAACAACGTAGTGTAGTTGAAAGCGATTCTGATTTACAATATAACGAACATTACTAAATGGATGAAAATGGTTGTGTGTATAACGGAGATACTTGATACTAGAATATATTTATGTAACCTTTAGCATATTTGGCAATATTCAGTCGCCATGCAAACAAATTACCAATTTTGGTAAGCATATATAGCGGATCGTTCCTCATCTAAATGATAATCAGTTCAATGGAGAAAGAAATACACCAGAATTTAAATTAACGCTTTACGGACTTATTGGAAAGCTAGAGTCCTGTAACTTTACCTATAATTTATTCTGCAATATTATTAAGGTTCATAGCCACATTATTATTTAACAAGTTTATAGAAAACTCAAGATCTTTGACGGCAAAGCATAGGATATTTTTACTTTGGCCCACGTATTCCACGTCTATAGGAGATATCAATTTAAAATGTTTGTTATGAAGTTGTTGTGGCTCAAAAATAGTGCATAATAGATTACTTTTGAACTGCATATTTTAGATCATGGATGACTCATTTGAATACAATCATCTTAATAGCTGGTAAGTGCCGACAGTCAGGGATTACTGGGAAGTGTGAACACTCAACCGTTCCAGGCGCACCCCATCAGCTATGGAGAAGTACGCTGAGCCAGTGGATAATATCAAGTAGCAGGAGAACCTAATTTGCCAGTGCTGGAATTGTCCTTGCAGTGGACTCGAGGGTAAACTGGAAATGAAGTAGGTTAGACAATTTCCATTAAACCATTATATCTTTCTAAGTTAGTGAGCACAAAAAATAAATAAATAAATAAAATAAAAATGAAACAGACTTACTTATAAGCTATACAGTCATACATTGTAGAGGTTATGGGCAATATCGACTATAGTAACTATGATATATTGGCTAGAAACAGCAATCTATTGGTTTTACAAACAATATAAGATATTGACGAAATCATGGAACAAAAATGTTTACCCAATCGTGACGAGACAAACCAACACCTACATACAGTGTGAAGGTTTATAATACTTTCAAGTACCTGTAGTCGTCCTACACTGTGGTATTACAACTAACTACGTTTGGTTCATTGAACTGAGGTGGAATATCAATAAACATAACAATTGATAAAACACATGCTTACCATAACGGCATGGTTTTAATTAAAAAAATAAAGAAGTATCCACTAGTATATAGTTAGATTTTTTTCTCAATTTATTATAAAACTATTGTAATAACTGTGTACTATTAAAAATAATAGTTTTATATATAATAATTCTATTTTGGTTAGAATCAGGTGCTATTTACATTTATTTCTGCAAAGAATTAAGGAACACTTTAAATATCTATAGGTTTCTTAAATACATAGGGTAAAACAATCTCAGTTCATAACAGTTCGGTTAAAAATATACCGTATAAAATGCTGATTGGATATTAATATACAGAAAATATCAATTAAATATCAATTAAATATCTCTATGTACTTTTAACATTATTTGAATTATATCATTTTTCAGTCTAGGCCACGTTTTTATATCACTTGTGATGAGGTATGAAAGTAAAGTATACATCAACATTGTTTACAAACAGTGCTTGGCAAACATAACTTAGATTGCTTTTCTGCCCTGAGGTGAACTTCTTGTCATCCTTATATATTTATAGGTAATATTTTTTTAAATCTGCTAAATTGCACATAACAATTATTACTTTTATTCTCAATGTGTAACACGTATTGTGTACTTTTAAAACAAGTACACAACGCTTGCCCTCACACGCAGGTGTTCGTTTTGTCAACAAGTTGCCGGATTCAAATAAAGATGCCCGAACGCTCAAGGCGTTAAATCTCGTTTCAAACGCTGTTTTGCGTCTCATCTATTTTATAGTGTGGAAGGGTTTATGGAATACAACTGAGGGACTGACAACCAGTGTCGGAAGTGGGGATTTTGTATGAGTGCAACCGTAAATTATGTATGTTTTACAGAGGCTTTAATATGGGATGGATTTTTAGATTATTAGAGAGGTATGACGATTGCTATACATTTTTTTAATATCATTGCAAAATCAATATTTGATTGTAAGGACCAATAAAATACCTTAATAAAAAAACAACAAAAAACAAAAAGAATATGACTTTGATGTATATTCATTGATAGCGTAGAATTAAAGTGCTATAGCTCCATAGTTTTTAAAAAACGTTATAGGCTCCTTATTTTTATTTAAATTCTTGATACAAATGAGGAGGTAGTAAAAAATCATAAAATACTTCAGACAAAATAAATTACTACAGTTTTTAATTTGAATAAATGTTTATTAATCATATTTTTGACCTATTGGACGGTGTATTTATCCAAATAGAATATAACAAATAAACACTAATATATAATGTTAACACAATTATACCCATATTTCGTTAAGTTTATTACATAAGCTTAAAGGGGTTTCATATTGATAAAATCACCCAATTTGACGCTTATCATCTATTAGAATAAATGAATTGGTTATTTGGGTATATGCGATTTGGGGGTCTTATTCAGTTAAGACAAACCCTTTTGACGATTCTTAGAACTTAGGCTTAAGCGCCCGGTGTCATAACTAGAATCTACAGTTTCCGATGACAACCGCGTCAAGGTACTATCCACAATATTTACAAGATGACCAGACGTTTCGCCCATACTGTGATGTGGCATCCTCAGTGGTTTCTCTGAGACAATTGTCCCTTTTGAACGTGTGAACAAAAGGGTCCCTTTTGACGATTGTTTACACAACCGAGGACCACTAAACAATTTATAAAAATAGCAATGACCCCTTGAATTTTTGTTAAATTAAATAAAAATAAAATAATGTTGTAGTAAAATGTTACACTGAGATAGTAGTAAATTGCAAACATAAAACAAAATACATTATTTGACTTTCTTGGTAGTATAAAGAAACTTTCTCAAATACACTGTGCTCTGATATATTACACTGCCTTGATATTTTGCAATTAAGTTTTGATAAAATTATTTATCTAGAACCATTTGGTGGACCACTTGAGACTTTGCAGTGGACCATGGGATGGCGTATCATAATTACTGCTGTAGAATATGCTAGATGACCAATACACGTATGGTATTCACCCACTCTACCACCTAAACATACATGTCAAGTGGTAATGGCCCTCTCCCTCACCAAAACATATGTCGGTAATGTAGCTGGTTGAATCTATAAATTTTACAAGCTAAATATTCTCATGTAAAATCAAAATACGTTTCAAAAGTGATCAGCAGCTAACCACCCGCTGTTCATTTGTTATCGTGATTGGTCGGTAGCGTAGTTGGTTCAATCCCAGCTTCATGTGCTAAAGGTTCTCTGTTCGATCCCAATCAAAGTCAATACATTTTTAGATGGATCAGCTTATAATCACCGGCTGTTCATTTGTCATTGGGATTTTATTAATGACACTTTATAAGGAATAGCCGGCCTTAGTTTGTAATAATGACTACATTCGCTCATCTACACTAATCACACTCATTCGAAATCCATATTCGCCCATATCTTGGCGATCGGCGTCTTATGAATAGACAAATAGATAAATAAATAGATAAATCGGGTTAATAATTAATGGAACCTTCTTAGAAACTGCCAGGCTTAGTTTGTAACAGACTGGATTCACTCATACACACTTATTCGAAAACGGTATTCCTCTATTTTCAGGGTGATAAGTGTTTTCAGAATAAATAAATAACTATTTCATAACTCACAACAAGAACTAATGTTATCAGGTAAGTCACCATTTAGCAGTGATATTAGTTTCCATCAGAACCACGACATTTATAACTTTAAATTTTATTTGTACATATATTATTTAGCATAATATGTAAAATATAATAAATACAAATGTAAACCTTTACTGTAGTGTATTATTCAGTAACATTGTATTATAATATGTTAACTATAAATAAAAGATAAACTAAATAGTAGTACTTTCATTAGGTTAAAAGTATAACACATGTTCAAAATATTTCTTGTTTTGAATTAGGGGTATATAGTTGAAATACTACCCAAGCGTGTTAAATATTATAATTATTTTTGTTTTATATCTACCTATAACCAACCATTTGAATAAAAGCACATCCATGTAATATACAAACTGTTTTCTTTTTGGGTTTTAAGATAGTATGGCATTCACGTTCTCACTTAAACGTATTTCCATAACTATTAAATGTATACTGACATAAAACAAGATAGGAATGGTAACCACAGCTCTACAGTGTTTTACAATTGGTTTTAGTTTCAGTATCGAGGTAGTTTTAAAGTTACGTTCATATTTATGTGCATAGCCATCAAATGTCAGTTTTATATCAACGCAGCACAGATGGGAATGGAACACTTGTCGCTGGTCGTCGTTACAGTTATGTCACGGATGTAAAACTCTCATATAAGTTATGGCATGCTACATTCTATAACAGCCAGTTCGACTGGTTTCAACATTTGCATTGCTATTAGTGTTATCGCTTGCAATACTTTATATTTTGCAATACATAGTGTAAAGGACAAACTTTTAACAATTATAATTAATTGGCACATAGATAAAAGACAAAAATATTGTTATTAATTTAAAATATACACATTCAATCAACACACACTTGAATCAGGGTGGTTAATACCAGCGTACGAGTATGGATGGGAGGGTGGGTCAATATCACAGTACATGCATAGGTTGTTTGAGTGGGTTAACACCACTTAAAGTGGAAGGGTGGACGGGCGGGCTCATGCATAATTTTAATATTGAGAATTAATGCAATATAATTGTTACCATTAAACTATAAAATATACTTTTCTGCAATAACTGGATAGGCTGATAATTAATTAATTTGCTTATTATTACTTACAAACAGCTGACAACACTGTACAAGACAATTAAAGGTGAGATGAAAGGACTTTCCTCATTAAAACTGGGTTACATTTTGGAAACTACTCTCTGGGAGGAAAATGGACCGTTAAGTCAATGAGAAATTGTGGCTTATACATGTTATTTTACTATTGTTATGTAATGCCTATGTAATTATTCCTATTACAGTCTATTCTTAAAGTGTAATGATGGTCCCTACGTATTTTATTATAGAAGGATTTTTTTGTTAATACGTGGTATTTTACAACAAACCATATGCTGCATATATGTAAATATGAGATGAGTTTTTCCCATGCTGACTAAAATATAAAACTATTAGCATTTTAGTATACATTAAGAAAAATGATGGTACTCACTATTTCTTTATAGTCTTAAGTATATTATTATTTAATAAAGCCAATGACATGAATATGTTGCAATAAGTTAATTACATATTACAAACAATGTATTTCTCTAATTTGATGTTTCTACGGTACACTACACCATACAGAATTCCTACTGGCAAACAACCGCGCCTAGTAAATCACTATAAGTACTAGATAACCCTAAGGTCGACTTACTTGTAGGGTAAAGTAGCTACGTGTAAGTTTGATCACGAAACGTGTATTAACCCACACGGTTGAATGCTCTTTCAACGAAAGTAGCCGTTATTCAAGGTGTCCCCCAGGGATCCATTCTTGGGCCGTTACTTTTCTTAATCTATGTAAATGGACTCAACTCAGAAGTACAGAACGGCCACCTTATTCAATACGCTGATGACACGACTCTCTGTTTTAAAAGAAGTACCATAAATGAACTGGAAGTCTTATCTTCCACTGAATTAAATTCTTGAATTCAGTATTTTGAACAATTAAATTTGGCAACAAACCAATCAAAAACAAATATAATTAATTTCAATTTGAGACATCAAGATACTGCTGTACTACCAGCAGTTTCAATAGATGGTGTTTTCCTTGAAGAAACTGAGTCCACAAAATTCCTTGGAATGTACCTAGATCGTGGTCTGACTTGGAATAACCACATAGACAGTATTTGTGCAAAAGTCACCTCAGGTATCTTTGCTTTGCGGAAATTAGGACAATTTTGCAATAAAGAGGTTATGAAAATGGCCTATTTTGGATTAGTATATCCACATCTTGCGTATGGTATACGACTTTGTGGGGGGCTGCTCTAAACAAAGATTTGAGAGAGTATTTAAATTCCAAAAAAAAGCAGTCCGCATTATTGGCAAACTAGGTTACAGAGAGTCGTGTAGAGCAACTTTCGGGGAGCTTGGTTTGTTGACTCTGCCCAGCCTCTACGTACTTGATGTAGTTCTGCACTGTAGATCGGGTGTAGATCTGACTCAGGGAAGAGGCCTTCACCAGTATGAGACGAGAGGCAGGTACAACTTTAGAATCCAACATCACAGACTAACAGTAACCGATCATCTACCCCAGGTGTTTGGCGTTGGGCTAATTAACAAGTTTCCCGAAAGCATTAAAAATACTAACTCTCCGAATATATTTAAAACTCGTTTGAAACGATTTTTGTTGTCAAAATCATTTTATTCAGTTGATGAGTTTATGACTGGCCGCTGGGCAAATTAAAAATTAATTGTAATAAAGTTCAAAACTGAGATTGTGGACTGTATCTGAGTGACTAATCACCATTAGACTAAGAATGTATGAAATATCTTTGTATGTTTGATTGCGACCTTGATGTGAATGAATGTTTTATTTGTCTATATGTTTTATTTGTCTATATTTATATATTTATTTACCACCTGACGATTGTGATACATTTATGTTAAATGTTTGTTTGCAATAAAAGAATTATTATTATTATTATTATTTTTAGCGCCTAAAAAGATCCTCAATTGGTGTTAGATATAAAAGAATAATAATTGGAGCTTGTTTGCAGCTAAAGCAACTAAATCACCATATCATAGACTCCAAAGTATAGGGTAAAAAGTAAAAGAAGACTCCTTGGGTGAAAAATATAATGCATCCATGAATCCAGTGTATTAATTAAATATCTTGAAAAGATAAGTATTCAAGTGCGGCAGGCTGCCAAATGTGATAAGTGCAAGACATCGATGTATTCGCTACTATTTTAACAGGATTATGCACTTCGTTTTGTTAGCGTGAGCCACTGCACTGCTAACACAGCCCCCCCCCCCCCCACAGTGCAAACACAGCGCTCCCGAACTATACAGTTTGAAATGTAGCACTCACAGATCATTTTTAAAGTTTAACTTTTTTTCTATTCACTAATATAGCTAAATAAGAAATCAGTGTGCAGTTTCAGTTACCTCTTGAGGCAGTTATTTGATCAATGAGCAATTAATACTTAGGTCTCAGAGAACGAATGGCATAGCAAATGTACATTTAACGTGATAGTGATGTTATATAAAAATAAATCTCTGCTTTAGCTGAACAGTTTTATAAAATATATAAGAGTCTTGTGAAAAATATTAATTAGTTTATTAAATTACATTTTAAATATATTATTTGTCGAATAATAGTTAGCAAACTGGGTGATAAGGAAAATAATAATCGAAACAACACCTCTAAAAAATCTGTAAATCTAAATTACAATTTCTTAAACTACTTAAACTTTTTTATAACTTTAACACTTGTTTGATTTGTAAATTCTGTGCTCAGCGAAATTGAACGAATGAAATCTTTACATATAAATAATGTATATTTGTATCTTCGTTTTATGTGGTTAAGTGTACGAGAGGTTCTAACTTTTCCTCGTCAAAAAGCTTTTTCCATTTACAACGTTACATTCTTTGTGAGTTTGTAGTTGTAGTTAAGCACTGCGTGTTTTTTTAGCAGTGAGCTTTGTTATATGAATGTAAATAGACCCACCTGCAGGCTAGTAGCTTGTACTCACATATTGGTGTATACATTAGTATAAGCGCACTCCCACATTTATTGCAGTAGCTGTTACAGAAGTACGCTCTCACACTGGTATAGCTAGGGAATATGTTTCTTTTGTGAGGTGGTAATGTGTCTGGGTACTGGTGAGTCATTGTAACCTCTTATATGTATGTACACAGACCCACCTGCAGGCTAGTAGCTTGTACTTTCTATGACTGTACTCGTTAGTATTTACACACGCCCACATTTAGTGCAGTAGCTGTCACAGAAGTAAGCTCTCGCACAGGTATAGCTAGGGAATCTGTTTCTTTTGTGAGGTGGTAATGTGTCTGGGTACTGGTGAGTCTTTCTAAGCAACACCCTCTCTTGTATGTATGTACACAGACCTACCTGCAGGCTAGTAGCTTATACATTCTATGGCTGTACTCGTTAGTATTTACACACGCCCACATTTAGTGCAGTAGCTGTCACAGAAGTAAGCTCTCGCACAGGTATAGCTAGGGAATATGTTTTTTTTTGTGAGGTGGTAATATGTCTGGGTACAGGTGAGTCGTTGTAAGCAACACCCCCTCTTATATGTATGTACGCAGACCTACCTGCAGGCTAGTAGCTTGTACTAACGTATGGGTGTACTCATTAGTATTTACACACGCCCACATTTAATGTTTTTTTTTGTGAGGTGGTAATATGTCTGGGTACAGGTGAGTCGTTGTAAGCAACACCCTCTCTTGTATGTATGTACACAGACCTACCTGCAGGCTAGTATCTTATACATTCTATGGCTGTACTCGTTAGCATAGTCACAGAAGTATGCTCTCGCACAGGTATAGCTAGGAAATATGTTTTTTTTTTTTTTTTTTTTTTTTTTGTGAGGTGGTTATGTGTCTGGGTACTCGTGAGTTCATTTTAAGCAATACCCTCTCTTATATGTTAGTACATAGACCCTAAACTTTACGGTAGTAGCTTGGACCTAGGTATTGTTACATATGTCCACTCCCAACCAGGAATAATAATAAATTATTATAAATAAATAATAAATATTTATTTTCTCAAATAATATACACACATATACATAAATAAATAACAACTCATTTCTACAATAACATTAATACATAATTATTTATTCCTATAATGCACAGGTCTGATCTACATAAATTAAATAATTAAGTAAATGAGTAAAAGACTTAAAATTAATTGAGAAAATAGGGAACCTTCAAGGCTTGGCCCGTTTGAAGGCATACATTCATAGTTGCTGTCACAGCTACCTTCATTACCAAAATATTACAATTAAATAATAAAACTAAGATTAGTGATTCTCCCTACAAAGAAACTCATATATACAAATGTTAATATATTCAAGCTACTATATAAAAATCAAGTAAATAATTTTATATAAAGCCCAAAGTAAATAATTATCAGAAACAAAAAATCCCATTACATGAAATATGCTTAAATGCACATATACAAATATAGGCCTACAGATAAATATATAAAATATAAATACATACTCACGCACACACACACTCACTCACACACATGTACATACATACACACATACATATATTATACTAAATATAACTGTACACATTCTAACAAATTTCTATGTTTTATATTACATGTTAAAAATTATCAAGAGGAATATAGAAAGCCAATTAATATATGAAAATTGAAAGGGATCAAACATCAAATAACCACTGTAATTAAAAATTCTTCAACATCGTTAATAGAGAAAAGCCAATTTTTTAAGAGTTTTAAAAAAGTGTTCAGTGAAGTTTGTTCTTTGATTCGGAGTGACAAGGAATTGTATATTTTTGGTGCCAAAAAGCAATATGTCTGTGTAAAGAACGTGTTTGTTGGTCTTGGCACTATTAGATCTTGTGCATTACGTAATTTTGTTTTATATTTGTTTGTTGACTTATAACTTCCACTCCTTACACAAAAAAAATTTTCATCACTTTGTATATATACATATGCATAAGAGGTAAAATGTGCAAATGTGTGAATAAAGGGAATGATGATTCAATTCTTTTTTTTTTCATTATCATTCTTACTACATGTTTCTGAATTTGTAATATTGTTTTCAAATTTGAAATATAAGTTCCTCCCCAACACGAAATTGCATATTCTAATCTACTGTGAATTAAGGAAAAATATAGGATTCTTAAAAGGTCATTATTACATATACTTCTCAAAAAGTAGAATACTCTCAAAACATTATTAATTTTCTGCTTCAATTTTGTTATATGTGTTTTCCAGTTTAATCCTGTATCCAACCAGACCCCTAAATATTTTAAGGACGTTTCTACTGCTACCATTCCACATTCATTTTGGCACTCACTATTTAATTTTATACAATTCAGACATCTGTAAAGTATATTATTTTGAAAACTTATATTTCCCCTCAAACTAAAATTTAAATATTTTGTTTTTTCGGAGCTTAAAACCATGTTATTTACAGAAAACCACCACCTTAATGCTCGCAAGTCTTTATTAATTTTAATCTCAATATCTTCCCAATCTTCTATATAGCAGAACGCTGTATCGTCAGCAAATGAAGTAACCATACCACAAAATTTTCCATCACACAAATCATTTATATAAATTAGAAACAAAATGGCGCCCAATACAGATCCTTGCGGTACCCCATATTTTATCTCACCAAACCTACTTAGTATACCATTGACTCTTACACATTGCTTCCTTCCTGTTAAGTAACTTTTAAACCATTTATACATAATCCCTCCTATTCCACAATGATATAATTTCTTTAAAGGTATTTCATGATTTACTGTATCGAAGGCTTTAGTAATGTCTAAAAATAATCCTGTAACCTTTTTCTTATTATTTATTCCATTAGATACCCTGTCCATGAATTCAAGGAGAGCCGTTTCTGTTCCCATTTCTTTTCTAAACCCATACTGATTTTTACTGAAAAAAGAAATGTCCTCAAAAAAGCTTGTCAATTTTTGTTTCATAATTTTTTCAAAAACTTTTGCAAATGTTGACAACAGTGATATTGGTCTAAAATTACTATAACATGTCTTGGAGCCTTTCTTAAATATTGGTATAACTACGGCTTCTTTTAATTTTTCAGGAAACTCGCCAGTCTCAAAACTTAAATTTATTATGTAGAGTAGAACATGAGAAAACTTACAATAGAATCTTTTTAAGAACAGAGTATTTATACCGTCAAGACCAGGTGAGCTACCTTGCTTTAATGAATTGATTGCTGTTGTAAGGTCATTTAATGTCGCCGGCTTCAAAAACATCGACTGCTTAATTTGCTTCAGTTTAAAACAATTTTTAAATTCAATAAAATAATTTTCACTTGGTTTTGTTATTTTTTTACCAATTTTATCAGCAATAGATAAAAAATACTCGTTAAATTCATTGGCAACTATTTCTGGATCACTAACAATATTGCCATATATTTCTAAGGATATTGTAGATTTGTTGCATTTTTGATGTCCTGTTATCTCATTAATAGTACTCCAAGTCTTTTTAGAACTACCGGATTACTAAAGGATTATTGTTTCGTCCCGTAAAAATAGGGTAGGTTGAATAAGCAAACTCTTTAAATAATTACCGAATAAGTTGTTTGTATTCTGTTGCGTGAACTATCAACCATGAAATAATTTTAAAAATAATAGATATAAATGTCATTAACAGTTAAACAAAGTAAACATTTTTAAAATATTTTCTTATATTGAAAAATATTTTTATTGATTAGTATTAGCATCAATTTACATCGATCATTCTACGCCAATCTACGTAACCAACTCCCAAGTTGAATGGTAGGCCAAAGAACTATAATATAAATTGAATGTTGTATTATTATTGTATAACTATACATCTATCTATATAAAAATAACATGTGATTAAGATTCGTGTCATTGAGTGCTCTAACAAAAATATTAACATTGTACATGTCCTAAGTACAAAAGCAATTATTTTGCAGTAAATCCAGACCAAGAAACAGAATGAAGAATGTTCCAAGCAAAGCTCACTACGAGATGAAATTTTTGAGTTATGAACTGAAACGTGACAAGATGTATTAAGAGATATCTCACGATTGTTGGCCTGTGCTCTTGTAAACAGTTTTATAGCATTTTTATGAACAAGAACCTTACTATATATTTAATTAAAAAGAATGATTCTTGTGCTCATATAATATATTCATTTCCCTTTAGTGCATGGTAGCTGATTAAAATATCTTAATATAAAATAGCCAACATAAAACTGAATACTTTGCAGAAAATATATGATCTTTGCATGAATATTAATATATAAATAACATAATGTTAAACAATTTAGTTTGGCTCCTAATTTAATATCCATACGAAATAAAATATTAAATACACAGTACTTAAAGCAAGCAACTATACACCAACAAGAAAAAAATAATAAGTTAAAACAAAATTGTGAGCGTCTATAATTACTGTTGGTCAAAGGTCCAATTGAATAAAAGTAAATTAAACGTAAGTTAATATTTTCAGATAAATAAAACCAAAACTGAAATACAGTCCGATTATAACAGGCAAACTGCAAAATTTAAATTTATTTGTAGCACTATGAATAGTTTTGTTTTATACATTTTTGAATCGCCTTCACTATAAAATAAATATTGGTTTAGATAGATTTATTTTAAAAATCCGCAATTCAACTGTTTGGTTACTGACACTAAAAGGCAGGCAACTTATTTTGCCTTTATAACGTTTTAAATTTAAATTATAATATTGTATTACACATTTAAAACATAGAACTATAAAAACAATTGAGGTTATATGATTTTAAATAGTATATTACTAATGTATTGAACTTAATAAATTGAATGTTTATATCACTTTCATTTTTATCCTCAAAAGTAAGTTGACGCTCCATAATTTGATAAAATAGTTTTATGTTACAAATTTAAACGACCACTACTTTTGGAACAGCTAACTATAACTCAATGGCTAATTGTAACCTGTTTATTAGTATTGATGTAAAGAAGTGTTTCCCGTTCTTTAATTATTATAAAAAAAATATATATATAAAAAAAAACACACACACATCCATACAGATATAAATTAAACAGAGCGATATTTAATAAACATATACCTTTAGTTTCCTGTTCTAAATTAAGTATAGAGTACACAAATTGGTACAACCAAGTCAAATTTTGTCCCAGCCACCCATGTATGTCCTGTGATATAGACCCACTTGCTCAACCATACACGTCAAGTGGAATTAACCCTGTCACCCACCCATACATGTCCAACGGTATTTACCCTCCCAGCCACCCATATATGTCCTGTGATATAGACCCACGTGCTCAACCATACATGTCAAGTAGTATTAACCCTGTCACCCACCCATACACGTCCAACGGTATTTACCCTCCCAGCCACCCATACATGTCCTGTGATATAGACCCACTTGCTCAACCATACACATCAAGTGGTATTAACCCTGTCACCCACCCATACAGTCCAATGGTATTTACTCTCCCAGCCACCCATATATGTCTTGTGATATAGACCCACTTGCTCAACCATACACGTCAAGTAGTATTAACCCTGTCACCCACCCATACACGTCCAATGGCATTTACCCTCTCAGCCAACCATACATGTCCTGTGATATAGACCCACTTGCTCAACCATACACATCAAGTAGTATTAACCCTGTCACTCACCCATACACGTCAGACGGTATTTACCCTCTCAGCCAACCATACATGTCCTGTGATATAGACCCACTTGCTCAACCATACACATCAAGTAGTATTAACCCTGTCACTCACCCATACGTCAAACGGTATTTACCCTCTCAGCCACCCATACATGTCCTGTGATATAGACCCACTTGCTCAACCATACACATCAAGTAGTATTAAGCCTGTCACTCACCCATACACGTCAAACGGTATTTACCCTCCCAGCCACCCATCCATGTCCTGTGATATAGACCCACTTGCTCAACCATACACATTAAGTAGTATTAACCCTGTCACTCACCCATACGTCAAACGGTATTTACCCTCCCAACCACCCATACATGTCCTGTGATATAGACCCACTTGCTCAACCATACACATCAAGTAGTATTAACCCTGTCACTCACCCATACGTCAAACGGTATTTACCCTCCCAACCACCCATACATGTCCTGTGATATAGACCCACTTGCTCAACCATACACATCAAGTAATATTAACCCTGTCACTCACCCATACACGTCCAATGGTATTTACCCTCCCAGCCACCCATGTATGTCCTGTGATATAGACCCACTTGCTCAACCATACACATCAAGTAGTATTAACCCTGTCACTCACCCATACGTCCAATGGTATTTACCCTCCCAACCACCCATACATGTCCTGTGATATAGACCCACTTGCTCAACCATACACATCAAGTAGTATTAACCCTGTCACTCATCCATACGTCCAATGGTATTTACCCTCCCAACCACCCATACATGTCCTGTGATATAGACCCACTTGCTCAACCATACACATCAAGTAATATTAACCCTGTCACTCACCCATACACGTCAAACGGTATTTACCCTCCCAGCCACCCATCCATGTCCTGTGATATAGACCCACTTGCTCAACCATACACATTAAGTAGTATTAACCCTGTCACTCACCCATACGTCAAACGGTATTTACCCTCCCAACCACCCATACATGTCCTGTGATAGAGACCCACTTGCTCAACCATACACATCAAGTAATATTAACCCTGTCACTCACCCATACACGTCCAATGGTATTTACCCTCCCAGCCACCCTTGTATGTCCTGTGATATAGACCCACTTGCTCAACAATACACATTAAGTAATATTAACCCTGTCACTCACCCATACGTCAAACGGTATTTACCCTTCCAACCACCCATCCATGTCCTGTGATATAGACCCACTTGCTCAACCATACACATTAAGTAGTATTAACCCTGTCACTCACCCATACGTCAAACGGTATTTACCCTCCCAACCACCCATACATGTCCTGTGATATAGACCCACTTGCTCAACCATACACATCAAGTAGTATTAACCCTGTCACTCACACATACACGTCCAATGGTATTTACCCTCCCAGCCACCCATGTATGTCCTGTGATATAGACCCACTTGCTCAACCATACACATCAAGTAATATTAACCCTGTCACTCACCCATACACGTCCAATGGTATTTACCCTCCCAGCCACCCATGTATGTCCTGTGATATAGACCCACTTGCTCAACAATACACATTAAGTAGTATTAACCCTGTCACTCACCCATACGTCAGATGGTATTTACCCTCTCAGCCAACCATACATGTCCTGTGATATAGACCCACTTGCTCAACCATACACATCAAGTAATATTAACCCTGTCACTCACCCATACGTCAGATGGTATTTACCCTCTCAGCCAACCATACATGTCCTGTGATATAGACCCACTTGCTCAACCATACACATTAAGTAGTATTAACCATGTCACTCACCCATACACGTCAAACGGTATTTACCCTCCCAGCCACCCATACATGTCCTGTGATATAGACCCACTTGCTCAACCATACACATTAAGTAGTATTAACCCTGTCACTCACCCATACGTCAAACGGTATTTACCCTCCCAACCACCCATACATGTCCTGTGATATAGACCCACTTGCTCAACCATACACATTAAGTAGTATTAACCCTGTCACTCACCCATACGTCAAACGGTATTTACCCTCCCAACCACCCATACATGTCCTGTGATATAGACCCACTTGCTCAACCATACACATTAAGTAGTATTAACCCTGTCACTCACCCATACGTCAAACGGTATTTACCCTCCCAACCACCCATACATGTCCTGTGATATAGACCCACTTGCTCAACCATACACATTAAGTAGTATTAACCCTGTCACTCACCCATACGTCAAACGGTATTTACCCTCCCAACCACCCATACATGCCCTGTGATATAGACCCACTTGCTCAACCATACACATTAAGTAATATTAACCCTGTCACTCACCCATACGTCAAACGGTATTTACCCTCCCAACCACCCATACATGTCCTGTGATATAGACCCACTTGCTCAACCATACACATCAAGTAATATTAACCCTGTCACTCACCCATACGTCAGATGGTATTTACCCCCTCAGCCAACCATACATGTCCTGTGATATAGACCCACTTGCTCAACCATACACATCAAGTAATATTAACCCTGTCACTCACCCATACGTCAGATGGTATTTACCCTCTCAGCCAACCATACATGTCCAGTGATATAGACCCACTTGCTCAACCATACACATCAAGTAGTATTAACCCTGTCACTCACCCATACGTCAGATGGTATTTACCCTCTCAGCCAACCATACATGTCCAGTGATATAGACCCACTTGCTCAACCATACACATCAAGTAGTATTAACCCTGTCACTCACCCATACGTCAAACGGTATTTACCCTCCCAGCCACCCATGTATGTCCTGTGATATAGACCCACTTGCTCAACCATACGCATCAAGTAGTATTAACCCTTTCACTCACCCATACGTCAGATGGTATTTACCCTCTCAGCCAACCATACATGTCCTGTGATATAGACCCACTTGCTCAACCATACACATCAAGTAGTATTAACCCTGTCACTCACCCATACGTCAAACGGTATTTACCCTCCCAGCCACCCATCCATGTCCTGTGATATAGACCCACTTGCTCAACCATACACATCAAGTAGTATTAACCCTGTCACTCACCCATACGTCAAACGGTATTTACCCTCCCAGCCACCCATCCATGTCCTGTGATATAGACCCACTTGCTCAACCATACACATCAAGTAGTATTAACCCTGTCACTCACCCATACGTCAAACGGTATTTACCCTCCCAGCCACCCATGTATGTCCTGTGATATAGACCCACTTGCTCAACCATACACAGTCAAGTAGTATTAACCCTGTCACTCACCCATACGTCCAATCGGTATTTACCCTCCCAGCCACCCATGTATGTCCTGTGATATAGACCCACTTCCTCAACCATACACATCAAGTAGTATTAACCCTGTCACCCACCCATACACGTCCAATGGTATTTACCCTCCCAGCCACCCATGTATGTCCTGTGATATAGACCCACTTGCTCAACCATACACATTCAAGTAGTATTAACCATGTCACTCACCCATACACGTCAAACGGTATTTACCCTCCCAGCCACCCATGTCATGTCCTGTGATATAGACCCACTTACTCAACCATACACATCAAGTAGTATTAACCCTGTCACTCACCCATACACGTCCAATGGTATTTACCCTCCCAGCCACCCATGTATGTCCTGTGATATAGACCCACTTGCTCAACCATACACATCAAGTGGTATTAACCCTGTCACCCACCCATACACGTCCAATGGTATTTACCCTCCCAGCCACCCATGTATGTCCTGTGATATAGACCCACTTGCTCAACCATACACGTCAAGTAGTATTAACCCTGTCACCCACCCATACACGTCCAATGGTATTTACCCTCTCAGCCAACCATACATGTCCTGTGATATAGACCCACTTGCTCAACCATACACATAAAGTGGTATTAACCCTGTCACCCACCCATACACGTCCAATGGTATTTACCCTCCCAGCCACCCTTGTATGTCCTGTGATATAGACCCACTTGCTCAACCATACACGTCAAATAGTATTAACCCTGTCACCCACCCATATACGTCCAATGGTATTTACCCTCCCAGCCACCCATGTATGTCCTGTGATATAGACCCACTTGCTCAACCATACACGTCAAGTAGTATTAACCCTGTCACCCACCCATACACGTCCAATGGTATTTACCCTCCCAGCCACCCATGTATGTCCTGTGATATAGACCCACTTGCTCAACCATACACGTCAAGTAGTATTAACCCTGTCACCCACCCATACACGTCCAATGGTATTTACTCTCCCAGCCACCCATATATGTCTTGTGATATAGACCCACTTGCTCAACCATACACCTCAAGTAGTATTACCCCTGTCACCCACCCATACACGTCCAGTGGTATTTACCCTCCCATCCATCCATACACGCCTAATGGTATTTACCATCCCATCCACCCATACATGTCCAGTGATTTTGACCCACCAGTTCAACCATACACGTGTACTATCCAGTGCACCTCCATTGATTTTGACCCCCTAGTTTAACCATACACAACTACTATACATAATCCAGTACACCTCAATTAAAGTTGACCCACTTGCCAACCCTAACAACTTTAGTGGTACTAACGCTAATACCCAACTGTTCACATCCAGTGATATTGACCCACTTGCCAACCCTAACAACTCTAGTGGTACTAACGCTACTACCCAACCGTTCACATCCAGTGATGACCCATTTGACCCATTTGCCAACCCTAATAACTCTAGTGATACTAACGCTGATACCCAACCGTTCACATCCAGTGATATTGACCCACTTGCCAACCCCAACAACTCTAGTGGTACTACCGCTAATACCCAACCGTTCACATCCAGTGTGATATTGACCCAATTGTCAACCCCAACAACTCTAGTGATACTAACGCTACTACCCAACTGTTCCCATCCAGTGAGATTGACCCACTTGCCAACCCTAACAACTCTAGTGGTACTAACGCTAATACCCAACTGTTCACATCCAGTTATATTAACCCACTTGCCAACCCTAATAACTCTAGTGGTACTAACGCTACTACCCAACCATTCACATTCAGTGATATTGACCCACTTGCCAACCCTAATAACTCTAGTGGTACTAACGCTACTACCCAACTGTTAACATCTAGTGATATTGACACACTTGCCAACCCTAATAACTCTAGTTGTACTAAAGCTACTACCCAACCGTTCACATCCAGTGATATTGACACACTTGCCAACCCTAACAACTCTATTGGTACTAACACTACTACCCAACCGTTCACATCTAGTGTTATTGACACACTTGCCAACCCTAACAAATCCAGTGGTATTGACCCTCTCTCTTTACCCCCCCCCTCCCAATAAAATAAATATTCTTTGATAGTGGTAAAGTGCTGAATAAGTTTCATTATACCAAACAATATTCAAGAATAACCAGAACATATTTTCAACCTGAAAGAAAAATTACATGTTCATTTTAAAGAATTCATGAAAGGGGTTTGATGTCCAAAAAATGTATTTCTATTCAAGTTTTAAAAAGAAAACTCGGTACAAAATATCCTATGTTTAATCATGTACGTATTTCCCAGTAATACTTTATATATTTAACTAATTAAGGACATCTATTTATCTCTTAATTTTTCTCATAAGACCAAATATTTGAAATGTTCACTTGTGGGCAAAATTGCACATAATATAGTCATGCTAGCTCACTTTATAGTCATTTAAGCTGAGTTAACCAAATGCTGACTTAATTGTATACCCACTGATTATCTCCGGACAACATTTATAATGCCTAATCTCTACATATTGCATCTTTTCTATCCATAATTTCTTGCCTAACAATATCTTTCATCAGTTAGTCGTTTCAAGAGTAATATGTTTTAGTGCAATTCAACTATTTATATTTAGTTAATTAGTAATTTGATTAATTATTTTTATTAATAGTTATAAAAATCTCTGCTGTTATCAATAAGATATAAATATTTATATGTTTAAGACTCTTTATGTATTGGGGGAGGATGGTGGTTAAAATATTGCTATTTCGACTGGAAGCAAGTGTGATTGCGTTCGAAAATACACTGCACTAAATAATTAAAGGGTCAGGATATACAATGTTCCAATTTTAATCTCTACGAAAAGTTAGATAATGAACGGACTAAGTTAAAAAGAACACGGAGAAGAAGAAACAGAGATTACATTCTAATAGTGAACTAAATGAGTATCGACTTATAGAAATATGGGGTGTCGAGTAGTAAGCTCTCTGTGAAGATGACAAGGCAATCACCATTGTCAGTCTCTCTCCCTCCCTACTCCTATAAGTCCTGAAGGATAAACTTGATAATTGTTATATTATAAAGAGTAACATTGTTAATAAATACCTCTGAGGCGTTCACTACTGCCTTAAAAAACTACCATCTGTTTCATTTTTATCGTTTTTATGACATTATACATGTATATATATGTATGATAAACTGTATGGCCTATGTGTAACATTAAACATGTTATATTGTTAGACATGTATTCATTGACATATATTAAGTTAAACATATGGACCTACCATTGTCACTATCGAACAGGAATATCAAGACAATTTATATGATATTACTGTACACAAAATATTCATCATCAAATAATAATCTTACAATGTTTGCAGATATTTATAATTTACGTTCTTTTTTTGTCAATTAAAAAATATGAATTTTAAAAGAATAAGTAAACGACGGAAATTTTACAATTTATTATTAGACTTTACAGTTGTGAGATATTTATAAGATGTTATTGAAGACAGTTGACAGATGTGCGTGCGTGCGTGGAGGGGTCAGTGGCCATAGCGCTCTTGCAGACAGAAGTTATTAGGGAAAACGCCTATAAATAAATCGTTAACTAAATTACGGTAACTCAAAACAATTTTTCTTTATTATTTCACTTATTTTATATTCAACCTGAAATTACATTTTACGTAAACACGTTGCAGCGATTGGAGGAAATTAAGGAGGGACTTACGACATATTACTAAGTCGATTTAAAGGTTAAATTCAATTCAAAATAGTTTAATACTAAATTAATACTAAAATTTACTTTTATTTGTATTAATAAATTTCAGTTTAGAATATTACAGTTTATTTCATTCCAAAATAAAATGTTAATTAGTAGGACAGTTAGTTTCAACATTAAAGTTGGGTTTTGTGAGATCCAACCTTGTGGTTAGTTAGGAGTCACGTGTGCTATCTATAAACTCCCTCACTAGCCAATATCCATGCAATGTAACTCTGGCTGTATCCGATAGTAATAGTATCTCGTACATCACGCAATTTCGCTAATTTGTGAACTTTCGCTAATTTGTGACTACCGTGGGAGGGATTCTATTACGGCCGAATTGCAGTATTGTCATTGTATATGATATGGTCACTTAATAAACAAAAGGCCAAAATACACATGTTAATTATTTACTGTATTATCATAAGTATATAATCGATTTACCAAATAATTTAATACTTTTTTATACAATTTACTGTTTTATTACTGTACCTCTATCAAAAAAATATGATATACTTGATATTGTTCTAAACTTTTAAAATGACTGTGTTAAATGTTTTATTACGTGTAATTTACCATGAATTCAATGTTTTTATTGAATAAGCATGTATTTATTAAATTAAGCTTACTTTAGACTCAACGTTTATACAACGATAATACTGTACACAATGGCTGCACTACTTAAATAACAGCACCTCTGTGCTAATACTAATTTGATCAAATGAAACTTTGAACAAATTTATCAAAGTAACTACAAATATAAACGATTTAAGCATTCTAAATCCTGATACACTATTTTTATATTTTAAGACTCCAAAATCAGAGAGTACAAAAATAAACGTTTCAATATAATAGATCAAAGATGTCTCTATTGTTTGTATGTTCATGAACTTCCTATACAGTGTAGTGTAAGGGTTTGAGTTTGTATGTTAACATCTTCCAGCTGCTTTGTACAGTTTGGTCGACAGAACGCAGTAATTTCTCATGGGTATAATTCGAGAAACAAGATGGCTGCAATATTCAGTGTGGAAACTTCCCCTGGGCCTCTAAGGTCACAACTTACTATTAGCAGATGTAGCTGCTAGCAGTATATTTACACACTACATTTTAATTTTATCTACACGTTCTCCGCAGTTAAGCAGTTTCACAATGACCATAGCTCAAACAATTACACCTGATCCGATCGTAGATGAATAGTAATTAGGTTTATGGGTTTATACACAAAATCATCAATCAGCAATAGACAAATTTAAATGAAGTATTACACATTGTTGACGTAAAGAATGTCAGTTAAAAGTTTTATGTTTTAATCTGAGAAGAGATGTAAACATTTTTTAGTTAAAAGCTGGAGTTATAATTTTGATGCTGGCATATAATTGTTTTGAATGACCTTACTTTTCTAATTAAATTTAGTAAACTTTATTTTTTCTGTGTGTATTATAAATATAATTATTTTATGTATTATTTAAAAGTACCTCTTCCGAACCCCTCCCTCCAAATCACTCATGTCCAAAGTAAATAAAATTGTTTAACAAACATGTTAAATTAGCAATGGTGCCTGTATATATTCAAATACATTTTTTACTACGTTTCGAATTTTATTGAGACCTTTAAAAGTGGACTTGGTTAAAGTATACACATTTAAAATTCTGTATTTTATTCATTGGTCAATTGTATTAATAATAATAAATGTATTTAGTGTTATTGGAAACATAATTTTAAATGCAGCTATGAAGTTCAAACGTTCCTGTTTTAAATATATTGGCTTTCAATATTGTTACATATTTAATTATCTATCGATATAATATCCCAAATTGAAGGCAATATTTACTAATGTTAGAAATATACACTAGCTCGATATAATATATGACAAAGAAAGGACAAATAAATTGTACATAGCCTCGGGCTCTTAGATAACTAAGGTCTTGGGTCACTAACGACCACGGGGAAATGGTATGAGCCTTAATTTCCCTAAAGTATACAAGATGGAGTAGTCTGCCTTAGTACATGAATGGTTAATGTCTTCACGGCCTCACTAGCTTGTCGACTGATTCCCCTTGAGGTGGCAAATGTGTGGATACTTATTGAACTAATTAACTGATTTAGACCGATTTACAAACTTCATTAGGAATAAGTATATAGGTCTTGTATGAACATAGAAGTGTACTTATCCTCATATATTGACCAGTAGTTCAATAATGAGCCGTAATTTAGATAATAGCCTATACTCAAACTCCAATAGCTAAAACATAATGCATTTAGCCAATAGATTTGTAAAAGAAATTTGATTAATGATAAAACCCTCTAGTATTCTAGACGTTCATAGTTTAGTATATAATGGAAGATAATCATATTATTATTGTTGTGTGTGATCTTTATAGTAAATTTTGAATAATAAAACAAAAAATATATAAAAGAGAATTCGTTGGCAAAGAAATAAATTAGAATCTTGTTATGGAATTAGGTGTTAAAGAACAATACCACCCATGGCGGACAAGACCTTGTTATTGTTATATGCTCAAAGTTGATTTCCTTCTAACACACACTTTGTGGCATCCAAATCTTGGATTGTCTTTAGATAGTCCAACATTTTAAACCAAAACCTTTATATTAATCATTTTACAGTTTTGAGGTCAGCTTTAATAAACCTCTATTACTTAATACTTTTAGAGCATTCGTGACCATCCAGAAACATTACTCTTATGGGGGGTCTGAAAGTTTTTGGATCTAGATGTAGAAAAATCGTGCCAACAACTTATTTCTTGATTTATAAACTATTTTTTTTTTTTACTTTCTGTTATATGTGTCATCAGAGAGAAAGTATTGTGAACGTCGAAATAAAAATTGTGTACAGCTTAGTGTAAGATTCCATTTTCAGGCACACTGAAAAAATTGCTTTTTTAATTTTTTATTTTTGGTCTTTCCGTATGTTGTATGTGCACTTTGCTGGGTACCAAATGGACAGATCGATTTTTATTTGACATTTGGAAGTATGTATATTTAGCCAATATCTCCAGAATATTTTTTTGTTATTTTTAAAAAATTTAGTTTGTTTTTATTTTTATGGGTTAAAACATACAACAACGGAATTTTCCAAAAGGCTCTAACGATATAATTAAATTTTCAAGTAAGATGTAAATTACAATTAAAAATATTTTACTAAAAACCAAATGTCCCTAACTTAAATTTTTTTTAGCTATACCAATTCTTTCCGTGCAAAAACGTGAAAAAGTTTTTCAAGCAATCTGACATAACAAAGGGAAAGGGAGAAAGTTTGCGCTAGTTACTTGGTACCATTTATTTACCTTTATTTCCATTATATTCAAATATTTTAGGATGAAATGCATTTAAAAGTAAATCTTTCTTTCAAAAGTTTTGTATATAACTATTTTATATACTATTTACTTTGTGTAGGAATCTTCTAAAATTATGGTACGGGAATGGTTTTAAGAATGACTTTATGGTTAACATTATTCTTAACAAGTTTTATTATTATTATTACTTTTATAACTTTACAAGTTTTTAATGAATGTATATATCAGATAATATACCATTGGTATAGGTACTAAACCATGAAATAGTGTTTCTCACAAAGCCTTCATATTTAGTGATGCAATAACCAGCCATCTCTGTGTAGCTTGTGCTAGTTCTTACGTTAAGGCGAAGACATACTAATATTATTTAATTAACTAATATTGGTTACAATTAATTTATTTTTATGAATTTTTACATCACGTATTAGAATAGTACGGTAAATTTACGTTAATATTTAATCGAAAAACATACCAATTCCGAAAAAATTAGCTAAAATTATTTTAAAATGCTTCACTACATCTATTTATAATAAGTAGATCTATCTGAATTTCATTTCGGTAACTCTGAATACTCGATGTCTCAACTTTGTATGTTTAACTCAGCTGCTTGCTTAAACTTCCGACGTAATAACCGCTTTCATTTGGAATGGTAAAACTAATTTTACTAATTGAAATTTGACCTAAACATAAGCCATTCAACTTGCGGCTACTGTGACTATTTAATATTAATGATCTTAAATTGACTTAAAGTTTATTATAAAAATATATAAATTCTGTCCAAATTAACCGACAATCAATTAAAGTTATATGAATCAACAGTAGATAAAAATACTGTTTCACGATATTCTTGTAGCTTAAGTGACATGTCAACAATAATTCAAGAGCAGGGAGGGGTCATGAATTTAAAAATCAACAAACTAAAGCATAACCATTGGGATTGTTATAAGCATTGCCCAACATTGGACAATTTAAATAAGACATCATCAGTCTTTTTTTTTTAATGCATAGAAAAACTCTTTAAAAAATAGTAAACAGTAGAGTGTGTATAAAGTAAATTTATAATAACTTTTGTTGGTGGGGAAAATATATTATTATAAGAAAAATGTTTGTGAAACACAGCTTTGAATCACTTGAATAAAACGATTACAACTGGAAACTAATTTTACTGTTGCCAAGTGCTTGTTGAGTTTGTGTTATTATTTATTGATGTATTGTTTTATCTATTTCATGGACATTTTATCTCCGTAATTCCTTGCAAATATTCCTTTCACCAGAAGGATTTAATTTTTTAATGTTGTGCTTTTAGTTTTTCGTTATGAACATATAAAGCTTATAGTGTGTCATACATTCAAGTAACGACTGAATATGCAAAATTATAATTTGTCATGTTTTAAATTGAATTGATATTTTGTTAAAATGCCCAAATAAAAACCCTTTTGCTAAAAAATTGTTTCCGACACTTCTAAATTGTAAAAATGTTTTAGTAGACAATTTGCTTTGGATTTCAGTGTATGTACTGAGTATAGTAGCCTATATTATGTGTTACGTCGTATTATCTTCACCTCTAAAAACTACCCCTTACAATGATAGAAATAAAACTATTGCAACTGTCCCAAATGTTGTGTTATTGTAAGAGTATGTTTTATATTTCACCAAATCCCACATTGCCTTAATATATTTTACTATATTTTCCATAGTTGAACCTTAAAATAACTACTTATTTCTTAAAAGAAACAGTCGGAACTGGTGGTGCAGTGCTGTAATCCGGCTACTTTGAGACTAAGTGTTGAGGGGATAGTAGGTGATAG
Organism: Stictocephala bisonia; assembly: GCA_035578905.1. Lineage (NCBI taxonomy): Eukaryota > Metazoa > Arthropoda > Insecta > Hemiptera > Membracidae > Stictocephala > Stictocephala bisonia. The sequence goes on along the minus strand of JAQJVL010000166.1, from coordinate 134,077 downwards.
GCGATTGATGCTTGGTCCTTTTAATACTGACACAGCGTCCACTCAATGGTTGCCATCGACGTGGACACTACTAGAGAAATCTGGGGAGTCCATGTTGAATGGTAGTTAAGGTTCACATGTTGTGTAGGGAACATAACTGAGTGCAGGCTTGTCAATTAGCTGAAATTCGGACCAACACTACGTCTTTCGGATTCCACGAAAAGCTATAGGTCCCTGGCTATTGGGCTGATTATAAATAGCTTTCTGAGGAACAGTCGACCTTAGATAGTAACAATGACTACGCTAGTTTATCGACACTTATCACACTCGTTCACACTTCTTATTCGCCCATATTTTGAAGATCGGCGTCTTACTAATCAATAAGGATTGAAACATATTGAAGTAATTTTAAAAAAGTTTATTGATTTAATCGGTACTTTTAAAGAATTAAAAGTCAATAAAGATTATTTTATAGTTTTAATCTTGCTACATATTACCATTGGAAACTACCTCTTTTAATAGAATTTATAAAAAGTTTTCTTTTCAGTAGCTTGAAATGATTTAAGTGTTTATAAAATAATTATATAACATATTCTATTCAACATCATATAAATTATTTAAACAAAGTTTATACTTTATATACTGTCAGAGATACCGGACTTCTTTTTACCATACGGTCTAGCAGATAGTTAAGCAAAAAGTATTGGCGAAGAATTCTTTATTTAACTTTTTCTACATAGACAGTGTTTTTAATTTACTATACTGGTACTGAAATCTGCCAAAATTAATTACTGAACGTTATGTACTATTTGTTCATTTTGTGAAGCTTAATCAATCATAAATCAACTGGATCACACATAAAACCGTACTAAATTACCGATTGTTTGTTTTGAATGTATGTTCAATTTTATTTTAATTGTAAATATGCTAAAAAATTAAATTTTCCAAAGCTGAAGTATAGATAAGTGTGTGTGTGGTTTTTTTTTATTTCATTGAAGCAGTGTTCTCATTTATAAAGCAGATTTTTTTTAAATTTGTTTTGCTGCTTATTAAATAAAATGAAATCCAAAACCTTCCTTTAAAGTTACAACATAATTTTACGCATTCTTTCCCGACTATTCCTTTGTAAACAGTTCTTTAATCTTCAATAATTCATACCAATCAACGAAACTGTCTTTATCCTTCAGTGCTGTCTCACCTCAGTCACTCGCACTCACTACCTGCGTCCTTGATCCAATAACAACTCATTTTCTGCTCATTAAAATTACGTAAGTCCTGACTGCGAATGAATGAACACCGTCATCATGTAAATTGAGGTGTAAGTCTTGTATTGCTCACGTTTATTTACGTGATAGTAAATGTAACAAATATTATTGAAATCAGCATAGCTGCTGTAAATCATTTAAGGAAAATATTCAACAACAACAAGGAAAATATTTACATTTCTAGCTTTTATTTTAAAAATGTGATGTGTTATAAGAATGATAGTTCTGGTTGTAAGTAGAAAACGTTTATTATAACAATAACATTTTTATAATTTTATTATAATTATTAGGGACTTTAAGTGTTTGTTTGTCCCAATACACTAGACAGTAAAAACGTTAAATATTGTTTTTAAAATACAGTATATAACGAATTAAATTCATTTATTGCACAGATTCCACAACAACAATAATTAAATTCATTCATTGCACAGTTTCCACAACAACAATAATTAAATTCATTCATTGCCCAGTTTCCGCAACAACAATAATTAAATTCATTCATTGCTCAGTTTCCGCAACAACAATAATTAAATTCATTCATTGCACAGTTTCCGCAACAACAATAATTAAATTCATTCATTGCCCAGATTCCGCAACAACAATAATTAAATTCATTCATTGCCCAGTTTCCGCAACAACAATAATTAAATTCATTCATTGCACAGTTTCCGCAACAAAAATAATTAAATTCATTCATTGCACAGTTTCCGCAACAACAATAATTAAATTCATTTATTGCACAGTTTCCGCAACAACAATAATTAAATTCATTCATTGCACAGTTTCCACAACAACAATAATTAAATTCATTCATTGCACAGTTTCCGCAACAACAATAATTAAATTCATTCATTGCACAGTTTCCACAACAACAATAATTAAATTCAATCATTGCCCAGATTCCGCAACAACAATAATTAAATTCATTCATTGCACAGTTTCCGCAACAACAATAATTAAATTCATTCATTGCAGTTTCCACAACAACAATAATTAAATTTACAGAAACTTTTAAATTTATTTGCCAGATTTTCTATGAATATTGTATACATATAATATTATCTCATATGTTTTAGAAAAATAATATTAATTTTATTTATATCTATTCAATGATTAAAAACATCACTCTGATACATAAACTAACTAATTTTACATACAATTGATTGTATTTAACAAATTTCTTTAAAACTGCCAGGTTGTATCAGCATAACAAATTTATATTTAGTTTTTAAAATTGTTTATGCCCAAATAATTATAATAAGCTTTACAGTTAATATACGTATTCTGTTACACACATTACAGTATAATGTGAGAACGAAATAAACAAAATACAGATATAGTATTACAGTTACATAAATCCTTATAAAACAAATAGTAAATACATAAAATACAGCATATTACAGGTAAAATCAATTTAGCATACTATATTTAAACACAAAAATAGCGTAAAATGAAACCTAAAGCTATTCTTATTTATATATGATATTTTTCAGTGAACGAAAAGAAACATTTCAAGTACGAACATTAACGCACATTTGATGGAAAAACAAGTTCATAGCATGTTTGTATGAATCCCAATCCTATGAATTGTAATAAGTATCATCATAAATGAAAATAAGGCATTACACTAAATAATTATATATAGGATGTTTCGCGAGAGGTTGGCAAAACTTCAAGATATGATGGTAGACATAAAACTAAGCAAAATGTTCCTGTAAACATATAGCCTATCTCACCTAGTTAAGTGTATGTCTGTCTGTATATGTTTGTTATGAAAAAAAGTATATCTCAAACATGGTTAATTTTTGGTAGTCGGGGTTCGGACGTTTGAGTACCAATTGAGTACCAGGATTGTCAGTTAGCTGAAAATACACCAATACACCCCCCAATACACCAATACACCGTGGTTCCCAAAAGATGTAGGTCCCCTTAGTTGCCCTGGCTATAGGGCTATTAATGCATGGTCATTTCTGAGTCAAACTCAGTTAGTAACTACACAGGTCATCTACACTCATTCTACACTAGTATATTAATTCATATTCTCCTTAAAACAGTGTAACTTACACACACTTGCTAATCCACGACCGGTGAATTGGCCCAAAATACCCACCCATATACGTTCAGTAGAGTTGACCCACCTATATCAACCCATACACGTACAGTGGTGTTGACCCATCCACGCATCCATACACGTACAGTGGTGTTGGTATATTTTTGGTAGATAAAGTATATCTCAAACATTAATTTGAATTTTAGTATATTTGCTAACCTAATTAGGGGTAGTTTAAAATAAATAAGGAACAAAATTATCTTTATCAGTTTTAAAATGGCAACCATAACAAGTACTAAATGTTAAATAATTTTAAAACCATTATTTGTATTGGAAATGTATCTGATTACTTTAATTGTGTACATTAAATAAAAAACTGAAAGATACCACAATTTTAAATTTGGTTTTGAAAATAAAAGAGTAAAGCACTTTTTCATGTATGTTTGTTTAGGGTTTTTCACTTGTATAAAGTTTAATAACCATATGTATAACTTCATAGTCATTATAAACAGCTGTTAATTATTTTATCTACCAGCTGTTTTTATGGGAAGCCCTTTTTAATTTATTTATGTATTTATTAACGGCAAACGCCATTTTACAAAGAGTTACACACATGGACCATGATGACTTATAATAAACAGCTTTTATTAAAAAAAGAAAAATTTAACATTATTGCCGGCGTGGTGGCTCAGTGGCTAAGGCTTCGGACTGCGGAGGGCAAGGTCCAAGGTTCGAATCCCCACTGAGCCAACGGTCGGTACTTCACTCGTTGAATAAAGTTGACGCACAGGCCTGTAGGCCCATGTCAACTGACGAGTGAAGTTTAAAAAAAATAAATAAATAAATAAAATAAATTATTTAAAGGATTATATTTAGCGTAATATGCGATATTAGTTTAACTGAAAATAACTTGAAGAAAAAAAATAATAATAACATATAAAAATTGGTACATAGTAATATATACATCACTTAAACATATGCTTTAAGATAAAATACAAACAACAGTACCTATTTACCATACAACAACTAATAACAATATTAAAACAGAAACATCAACAATAATTAAATTACTCGTACATTCAAGTTGATTATTTTAGCCTGACGATCCAAGATACTTCAGACATCGTCCAAGATTTCCAAGGAGAGAAAAGCGTTCTTAAGATGTTGACTACTGTCATTGAAGAAGTCGTGATCGGGACAGACCAGGTTTCCAAGTCGATGAAGGCAAGGAACATCACTACTTGACATGTAATTGGTCGGATGGGATCGATGGCAAAATAGGTCCAGTGAGCGTGTTCGATTAGGCACTCTGATGTCAATGGAGCTTAGAAGTTCAGGGAAAATAACTTCAGCTCAGTTTGTGCAGGAACGACACATCAAGCAGCTGTCTTCTAGCTCGCAAATAGTCCAAGCCCAAGAGAGTCCCAATCCATGCCGGCGGTATATTGCCATAGTTGAAACCAAGGTTCACTCTCACCACACGCAGAAAGCGGTCCTGCACCTTCTGAAGACACTGGATGTGTCCAATCTGGTATGGGGACCATGCAACGCTGGAAAACTCCAATATAGACCTCACCAGGGCAATATAAAGGTACTTCAACGCATTGACACTCAACCCAGTTCTAGCCGTTCTAATAAGAAACCCAAGGGCACGAGTCCCTCTGCTGACAATTTCATCAATGTGGTAAGCTGGGTTCAGATCAGATGAAAGGGTAACACCTAGATCACGAATCATACACTTTCGAGAGATTGAAGATTGTCCAAGAGTATAATCATGCAGCAATGGTGTAGTAGATCGATGGAAGGAGACTACAGCACATTTTTCAGAATTAATCCTCATACCATCTCGAGCGCACCAGTCCTCAAATCTTCCAAGACAACGCTGAAGTCTATCACAGTCATTCAGGGAAGATACAGTCGAAAAAACTTTCATATCATCAGCAAAAATAAGACAATCCACATCAATGCACTCAGTAATATCGTTCAGAAAGATGGTAAAAAGGAAAAGGCCGAGGTGAGATCCTTGTGGGACCCCTAAAGAGGCTAAAAAGGTTCTTGAAATAGCTCCAGAAAAATTGACAATGAGTGTCCGATTTGCGAGGTAAGACCTAAACCATTGAAGAAGATTGCCAGAAATACCATACGCCTTCAACTTTTCCAGACGATGTACATGGTTAACCATGTCAAAAGCCTTCGAAAATCAATGTATATTGTGACGTTTTTTATGTCCTAATTTATAAATAATTAATCGCTATGTGGGTTTTACAAATAAGCAACACGATATACTAAACAATTACTAAATTTATTGAATATATAAAATTAACTTATTATAATTAAATGGATTATTTCCTTAACTTTAAACTATTGTGAAAAGTACAATTTACTATTAGGCCTACTGTTACAGTTAAACTAATTTATAATTACAATCTTAGATGGCATCAATAATTACAACTACTAATTGCAAAGTGACTTTACTAAATTCCCTTCTTTTAATTACAATTCCTAGCTCTATAAAGTGGCTTTCCTAGATTCTCTACTATTATTTACAATTACTAACTATAAAGTGACTCTACTAGATTTCCTACTACCTACAGTCCAATGCTAACAGTTCACTCACAGTTTCTTCAGTGTCCCTTCAGAAGTCGTGCACAAGTACCGCACTGCTCCTTCGTTGATCCCCACAACGAACCACTCACCGGTAACTTTTCCGTAGACCTCTTCACTATACACGGACACTTCACTTGCACTGTAGAACTCGCTCACTGTCGCCACAAACACCCGGGCTGTAGGCTCTAGACTCACTCACTGACTGACTGACTGACGCTGGTATCCGAGCTGTATATAACACCTGCAGGTCTCTATCCAGAAGCTTCTCGAATTCCCCCTGCGCCTGAAGTTCCGTGACAGAGCTAGTTCGTCAACCAAGAACAGTCTAGAAGTCCATTGATGAGGCAGGGGCGTTCATGCGTTAGCCATTGTGCCCCAAAGGTTGTAAACAAACAGGGCAGGTGGTCAGCAACCCATCCATTACTTCCGCATCACCGGTTCCCAGGATGGAGGCCACTCTGTATGTCACAATATACTGTCGACTTGCTGGCCCTTGGCAAAGGTGGACAAGGCATACTCCTCGAACAGTAGAAGGTTTGTAGTAACAGACTTCCCAGACATAAATCCATGTTGCACTGGGGCTATAACATCCTTGTAGGCAGAACTAATTTGGTCAAGTACGAGGGATTCAAAAACTTTACCAAAACATGACTGTATGGCTATTGGCCTATAGTTACGCACGTTTGCTACATGGGATGATTTTTGGATTGGTACTACAAAACTTGATTCATGTATGGTTGTTTAGGGTTTCCTAAAATAATAGCCTTTTGTAAATAACGGAATTTATTTTACGTTCTTTTTTATTTTAAACTACCCCTAACTATGCTAGCAAATATACCAAATATAAAATTATTAGCTCAAAAAATATTTGAGATATAATTTTTTCATAAAGAACACATACAGATAGACAGACACTTAATAAGATGAGTTAGGCCACATGTTTACAGGAACCTTTTTGCTTATTATTACGTCTACTATCATATCCTAAAGTTATGCCAATCCCTCGTGAAATACCCCTCGTGAAATACACAATAAATATTGTGTATATATCTATTGAAATACGCAAATAGCACAATATTTCTCTCTTTGATATCATACAGTGTTTGATCTTTCTTGTCTGTACAATAGATAGCCTTTATTATTTCTTTGGATAATCTGATATTCTTCGCCAAGTTATTATGACATGCCTTCCGAAATATCCTTAAAAAGTAGTGAATAGCAGGTTTACCGAATCAGCGTTGTTGTACTATGAAATATCGAACCCGACCCCTCACTCCAACATAACTACTATTGATGCCCTATCCTTCTAATGACCATACACTAAGAAGAGGTTTTACTTAATTTCGCCTATTCAAATATCCCACAAACACATAGACCATCATCAGACCATAGTCCTTTGCCAAGACTGTTTATAAAACCACTCCATATGCATTATAAGATTACAATTATATTACATGGTTCAAATATACCATATTTATGTGGAAGATTAATTTCATATTTTTCTTTAACGCTAATGATATCCTATATATTAGTACTTAGCCAAAATAAGTATATACTATTTAATTTAATTTAAATCAGTTGGATGAAAAAGTAGTTGACAATTTTTTAAAGATCAACTATTGTGGCGTTGGTTCAATTACAATATTATTATAATAACAATTACTTAGTATTCATGGAATTTAACTCTTAATATATTGACTAATCAATTATTCAAACATCATAATTAATTATACTAAATAAATATATGATGAACATGATATAGCACTCAGTAATTTAATAGTTAAAAAGTATATATTTTATTAATATGATAACAAAATATGAGCGTAAGCATGATATAATATGGCTAGATAGCTTTTAATATTATCCTAGTCATACCCTCAACATCTCAGTTTTTGATAGAAATATTAGCAAATTCATTTTGATCTTGATCTAGAGTATTTATGTTACCTGATACACTTAAACTCTACCGACCTTAGTTAACAGTTGAAGATAATAGAATATAACATTAAAAAAACTTCTATAATATTCTACATTTTATTTTAGTACATATGTTAAGATTGTATTTTAAAAAGCTTCTAAGGAAATTATCAGGAAAAACAGGGTCTATAATTGTAAATAGCGTTTTACGAGAGAGAGAGAGAGAGAGAGAGAGAGAGAGAGAGAGAGAGAGAGAGAGAGAGAGAGAGAGAGAGAGAGAGAGAGAGAGAGAGAGAGAGAGAGAGAGAGGGGAGAGAGAGAGAGAGAGAGAGAGAGAGAGAGAGAGAGAGAGAGAGAGAGAGAGAGAGAGAGAGAGAGAGAGAGAGAGAGAGAGAGAGAGAGAGAGAGAGAGAGAGAGAGAGAGAGAGAGAGAGAGAGAGAGAGAGAGAGAGAGAGAGAGAGAGAGAGAGAGAGAGAGAGAGAGAGAGAGAGAGAGAGATGTTGATGAGTGAAGGTATTGTTTTAAAGAGGGAATTTCTTTTTAATTTTAAATTCATCAGTCAATAACCAAATACTAGTAACTTAATTAATTAATCAACTTCACTAACTTAATTAACACTAAATCAGAACCAATATTTCCTTCGACAATCCAAATAATTGGAACTAGTTAATAGATCTACTCCAAATAGTATTACTTCTGAACCATTTAGATGTTAAAAAGAAAAAAAAAAAAACTTCTACTGTAAGGGTGATCCTGATACCACCCCACAAGGGGAGCTTTAAAAATTGGCATTGCTACAAATGATTAAAATTATTTCTTACCAGTTAATTGATCGTGGGTTATTTTTATATTGTTTATATTTAATAGTTAACACACGCTCTAATATGAGGTTAACTAATTAAAGCAATAGGAGTCAGTATAGGAGTGGTGAGTATGATGTTTAGTAATCAATATTCGAGAGATAATCGAGTTATATAATGTTAAATCTTACCATTGAAAATGTGTTAACAGGATGATTAAACTAAATTCTCTTAAACACAATTTATTATATATTTGACAACAATGGTAATATAATACAATTCTCGTTGTGGTACCTCTTGTTTCCCCCTTTTTTCATTCTATTTAGCCTTATTCCGTGCTGCTCGAGGTCTGTTGTCATTTTGAATCAAGAACAGGATTATTGGAGCAAACAAACTTGACATCTGTAAAAAAAAAATCATGTTGGCCTCTCAGTAGGTATAATTTGTAAACTGTAGTAGAAATATATTATGCATTATTTGTCATTTTAAATTATATGAATCAATAAAACTTCATTAATAAATTGTGAATAGTTCAAAAGTTTTACTGCTAAAATTCTAGTATATTTATTAGTTCTGTAGATAGTAAAAAATTTTATTGTCATGAGTAACTTCTTAAAAAGATTGACTCCAGGAAAGAAAGTTTTTTCCAACGAAGATTTCAGTTTGATGTTATGGCAGCGTAAATTCAACTAAGATACTATAAAAAGTGCAATCGTATTTGTTGTATTAATTTGATATACAATCATATACAGTCTATGTTTGTAAGCCATGTAAATGTTAAAATATATTATAGTAAAAAATATGATCGTATTTCCAGTTAGTATATCAAGAAAATATATTTACCCGAGTTACTATTTTGAGATTTACATCAAAGAATCCAGCAGCTGATAAAGTAGTCTTTCGATGAAGAAGAATCTTGGAGAATTTTTCCAACTACACAGTTAAAAACGTGTTACATCTATTGCATTTGTTGTGAAACAAATATTTATTTTAATGATGAAGTCAAATCTAGCATTATACGAGGTACAGTCAAAAAGATCCCGAAATGAAGGTCCAGAGTCACACAGCGTGGTTTCCGGTGGGAATATCACCATCTATCAATTAGTACTATTCCTGAAGAAGGGATATAGGTAGCGTGAGTATCGTCCAGCTGCCATTCTTCCTCCGTGGAGAGCACTTTTCGTGTATTTGTGTGCTTAAATTGTCACGTTTTGAAGATTTATTTAATGAACAGCTAAAAAACATTAAATTTGGTTTTTTACTTCAAAAATCATCTTCTAGGACACTTAAAATGTCAATTGAAACATACGGAATCAAAGTGATAAAGAAAAGCCAATTTTACGAAAGGCACAAATGTTTTCGTGAATGTCGCATGATCATTGAAGTGACTCTCGTAGTGGACGCCCTTCAACTGGAACCATATATGACAACATTGAGGGAGTTCCGCAAACTGTCCTGCGAACTGAATAATAACAATAGATGGTATCGCATATAAGGTTAACACAATTTCTCAGGCAATTACGAGATGCCATTAGGAGGGCATTGCCTAAACATGAGCTGAAAATAATTGGATTTTGATACATGACGATACCCCTTCACATATATTCTTATTACTACGTAACTATCTAGTCAAGCACCGCGTTACCACGTTAGAACATCCTCCATATTCGCTTGATCTCATGCTGGCCGATTCCTTACTGTTCACACGGTAAACACAGCAATAAAAAGAAATCGATTTGCAGGTGCTAAAAGCTATCAGTAAAAATTCAATAAAAGTATTGAAATACATTTTATAAAATAAGTGTCAAAAGTGTTTTTACTGTGTGTATGATCGTAGGGACAAGAGTATTGTTGTAGGAGAAGAGTATTTTGAAGGAATATAGGTTTGTAAGATTTTATCTTTGTCCAATAAACGTATTTCAACCAATTCCGGGAACTTTTTGACTATACCTCGTATGAGTAACATAACTATACTTCTCGTGTATCAATAATGTTTAAGCTTTTTTTTACATAAGATTAACGAATTGTATAACATTTTTTAATATAACAATCATTAAACCCCAATTTAACCTATGTCATGATTCCATTATTTCTGTTTGTACCCTTTCTACGTTACTGATAAAATTTAATATTTAAGACGAGACCAAATCACTATCAAGCAATTTAATAGGTTGGGACATGCTTAGAGTCTTGTAATCTTTTAAATAGCATATATGTAGCCTATTCACATATAAAACCAATCCTAGGTAAAGTTAATTATTGACGTAAATTACCATTAAATATATATTTATATATGTAGAAATTCATTATATTACTTTATTTAACTGTACGGGCCCACAAGCTTACAGAATATATATTCAATATTTATAAAATTGCATTACAAGTTTGCTTTCGCCAGAGACATAATACCTTCATTCGACCACACATGAAGTATGACGATCAGTAAACCGGTAAGGACTGGTGACATTACAAGTCATATTATACAATATTTGATGGAACATATCAATTATATAAGTTATTTTAGATTACTATCACTAAACGGTCTACCTAGCTTAACAAAATAAATTATTAAGTTTAACCTGAATGGCAACAGCCATGACATGAAATATAAATATTATAAAACCAAAGTACTCATAGTTGTTTGATGTACTTAGATCTGTAAAGCAAACTATTTATGTGCAAAGTCATGAAAAGAAGACGATTAAAGTGTAAATATGCTCACAAAATCTTAGATACAACAAAGATAATTTTCTTTGTTGTATCTAAAAGACAATTAATGTCTGATAGTCATATTTGATATAAAAGGAATGTTAGCTTATTAAAGCTAGCAGCAATAATAATACATTTTTATTAATAATAATTAACATTTTATTAAATAATTCCACTAAATAATTAATGCAAAAGAGGAACAAATTAATTTAATTCTAATTGAATTATCCTATACAAATTTCTCTAAAAGATTTCAAAAAAACATGTTAAATGTATGTAATTTAAGGAGTGTGAAGTGTGAGGATTCAAGAATAACAAACGTTAATTTTTTAAAATTATTACGACAATACCAACAGTGAACAATTTACCTCTTTTACAACATTTTCAGGGTGGGTATCATCATCCAAAAGGTTGTGCACAAGCTGAGATGTTTTCCTGAACTGAATCGCATATAACAATAAATAAATAAATATATATTTGACAAACAAAATCCAAATATAATAAATCAATGTACCTTACTTCACCTAACGTGGTTACAAGAGTTAGGTGACAACGTTAGTTATTTTATATATATAAAATAAATAAAACTAGTTATTTGCTATATATAAATTGAACTGTTTTTCATTACCTTTGTTCTCTTTTAATACGTTTAAACTAATGTTACGTAATTTTTGTTTTTACGTAATAGCATAAAATAATGTTACTAAACATATTTACATACCTTTTGATCTGTATTTTCTATGTAATAATTATGGTAATATTATATATTTAATGTTTTTGCCATTGTTACTAGATCTATGTCTGTGCAGCTTCACTATATGAACCCATTCACATTGTATCAAACGATCGGTCTCCCAAAATGATAAAATCATCCCTACGTAGCCACAAAGAAAAGATTTTACTATTTACGTACTCTCTGATTGAATAATAATTATTGTTTTATCATTTGAAACAAAAGAGTGATAAATAGTTTGATTTCAGCTGACATAAACAGACAGTTTTCATAAAACTCACATCTATATTATTCTTAATACTGCTTAGTAATAAATATGATTTATTTGATGAATATTTTATTGATACAATTCAATTATGCATTGATACAATTTAAACAAATGTAATACTGATTTAAGTAAGAAAGTTATTTGTGTTGAATTAAACACATGTTTAATTAGAAAAACGAAGTATAAGGGATTTGAATCACTGGTCACTAGTTCAAAATGTAGAGCACAATTATTATAAACAAACCTATATTTTTTGTGGCTACATATTTTAATAAGTATTTATAAAAAATTTTATTTTAATGGTCAGATATGTTTAATGGTCAGATATGTTTAATGGTCAGATATGTTTAAAGGTCAGATATTTTTAATGGTCAGATATGTTTAATGGTCAGATATGTTTAATGGTCAGATATGTTTAATGGTCACATATTTTTAATGGTCAGATATGTTTAATGGTCAGATATGTTTAATGGTCAGATATGTTTAATGGTCAGATATGTTTAATGGTCAGATATGTTTAATGGTCAGATAAGATTAATGGTCAGATATGTTTAATGGTCAGATATGTTTAATGGTTAGATATGTTTAATGGTCAGATATGTTTAATGGTCAGATATGTTTAATGGTCAGATAAGTTTAATGGTCAGATATGTTTAATGGTCAGATATGTTTAATGGTCAGATATGTTTAATGGTCAGATATGTTTAATGGTCAGATATGTTTAATGGTCAGATATGTTTAATGGTCAGATATGTTTAATGGTCAGATATGTTTAATCTGTAACGTGTTTTGTTCTTTAGCGTGTTGTTGAAGGTTTTAGAAATCGTTTATGATAGAAAACTGAGTTTGATTTAAGGAGAAAATATAAGAACCATTAAAGCAGGTTATACAAAAATATGTTTTTAATGAATTTTAAAGAAAAATCGTTTTCCTTGTTCACCTACAAGAAAGCTTGGATTTAGACTGAATCTTGAAAAAGCTACCTAAGAAATACATACTTTTCTTCCATAACACTTTCTATTGTAATGTAATGTATTAATTTTGAAACTTTTTACTAAAAATAAATAAATTATATTAAAACCATACCTGTTACAAAATTTAAATGTTGTTTAACCATGCCAACATTTCAACTAAACGTACAGTTTAACATTTAAAACTTTCCAGGAGAAGAAAAAATCACGCAATAAAAATAAGGTATACGTTTGTTTTAAATTTTCAACATAACAATTATACATTTATAATAAAATATATGATGCGTAATACAAAACATTAATGTATTTATTATAAAATGCATGTGTATATAGTTAAAACATTTTGCAAATAACCGTAAATAATACTGAATTCTCCGGACTATTCAGTGTTATTCATAGTACTTATATGACATTAAAAATTACGGTGTGCATTGAAGTTTTACATGATATATAGAGTATCTCTAATGAATGGGTTTATTAAATTTGTTAAATGTTTTAATATAAATGCAAGATTTGAGGAAATAATCATATAATGAGTGTCTATTCAAATATGCATATACCATTAAAGCTGAATGTCTTATAATAATTATGCTATCTATAACAAGATATATACCAGTATCATAAATCTGCCAAAAGTTGTGAACATTACTTTTTGCAAGTGTTATAAGTAAACTCATATCGTATTTATAAATAATAATTAGTAGTTTTACAGGTATTCCTTTATATTTTAATTATATTTTAAAAAGTGAAATTTGAATATCGAAAGTCTGTAATGAACTTAAAATGTCTTTTAAGTATCTTTTTCAAACACTATTTTGTTTTTCAAACAATTAATAAATAAAAAAACTATATTCCAAGCAGTGAACCCAATAACTTAGTAAGTATTAAAAGCAAGTAGATCTGATAATTCAATGAACTAGTAGTCGATGACAAAGGTTTACTCTTTATTTAATATCCGGAAATTTAAAAAAAATAACTTGAACGTCTAATTTAATACTAGTAGCAATTTATTAAGTACAAATATATTTATAATCTCACATTTCTCTCCGTTATTGATGTCAAAGACGAGATCAGTATTACTGCAACAAGTTGTTCAATGATATATAAAAGGGAAATGTATTTATTGTGTACCTGTGTGCTGGTCATAAGGTAAAGTTCGAAGGAGATGCTTATCCCAGCACTCACATACATAGCTAGCAGGGGTATTGAGAACATTAAATTCAGTTTCCTAAAGGAATAATGGAGTTTTAAGTGAGCTTTGTTAAAGCCTCTGACTTTGTCTGGTGTGAGAACCCCTGTATTTGGGCCTGATAGGACAAACTTCGTCCTTCGCAAGTTGTCTTCATGAGACAAGTCCTTGTAAGAGTGTCCTTGAGATGGATAGCGGGGTAGGAATGGAGGCCAGTAATGGTTGAAGTTATTGAGGTGCCAGTTAAGCAGCCCTAGTTTGTGGTTAACCAGATCCATAAGACACCTTATCTTACAGATGGTACTGTACCGGTTTTGATCAGAGAAACACAAACTTTTCCGAGAACAATTAAAATGTTATCCTGAAAATAGAAGATTAAGACTGCCAAAGACATAATTGGAAAAAATAAGAAGGTTATCCAGTAAATTTGTGTCATGGTCGTAGGGTGAGTAGGTTGTCTGATATTGAGTGAGAATAGTGACCTTTGTGCAGACTCCAAAATTTTAAAGAAGTTCACCAGCTCTGCACTCATAACGAAAGAAAACAGCAGAATAGCTAGGCTACTAACAGAATCAATAACAATTTGTAGAATTCCATAGAAACATGTGATGTCATGAAGTGTACGGTAAAAGTACAATGTAACATAGTAGTCCGAAAACATAATTGGTATGAGCAATAAACCTGCGTAAGCTATGTTAATTATAGGTATCTGAACTTTCCGCAAGGCTGAAGGACAAATCCCGCAGAGCCTGAGAGTGATGATGGTTGGTTGTAGAAGACTCACAATGTCCTGGTACATAGTGAGGCAGTTGGTTGTCACTGACTAACTGAACACGTCATATTGGGGTCAGCAATGAATTGAAGAGGAATTGAATGTAAAAATATGACAATAATTGACATATACTGTTGAAGTGTAATATTGTAAGTACACTCTATCAACAAAATCAAATACTGTGTGGACATTGAGGTCAAAAGTTCAGCAATAAAAAAATTAAACATTTATGATTTATAAAATTTCATTAAACATGATTTTTACTTTACTAAGTT
The DNA here is from genome assembly GCA_035578905.1 of Stictocephala bisonia. NCBI lineage: Eukaryota > Metazoa > Arthropoda > Insecta > Hemiptera > Membracidae > Stictocephala > Stictocephala bisonia. The sequence goes on along the minus strand of JAQJVL010000166.1, from coordinate 118,541 downwards.
ATTAGCTGTTATCTTTAAAACTTATTCATAAGACCAACATTTAATAAATATCCTTGATCCACTGCTCAAATAACAACATTATAAAAAACATTAATATAATTTTATAAAATAAGTCAAATAGATCATGTTTCTTATTTTATAGAATTTATCAAAAGATTTTTATTTTAATAATTAAAAAAATATTTATTACAAAATAGCATTTTACGATTCACATTCTGTAGGTATTGTAAGTAAATAAATAAAGCTTAAACCTCATGCTTGAACAATCTCTATTCATAAACGGAACTGAACTCTTAATATTGTGTTGTGGTACATAAAAATGTATTTATTAATCCGTGATGTAAATAAATAATTTCAATTTGAGGGGAATGAAAGAAGATAATCCAATACAGTATAGTACTTCTCAAGCAAAATGTTTATAAAAGTATTAACAAAATATTCTCCTTGCTAAGATACTGTAAAAAAACATTAGAATAGTAATAATAAAAATACATCATAATTTCGTAAGATTATTCACTTACTTCAAAAATCCAAAAATCAGAATTATTTTGTTTGCCTCCATGTAATTAAATGTATATAAAAGAGTTGCAAACCAATCATTTAAGTTCAATGATGAACTAGCTTCGCTTGTAAGAGCAACATCAAAACTCCCATATTGTGCCCCATTATTGCATAATAGCGCCGGCCTATGACCTTTATTGCCATTTAGCGATAGTAGGAGGATAGATTTTCCATACACTACGACAGGTTAAAAAAGAAACGCCGAGGCGTTTTGACTTTTTTAATTCCACCAAACATTTGCCAACAATTATTATATTCAGCCAACGTTCCAGCCACTGCGTTCTACGAAGTAAGTGATAAAAATGAAACTGAGTGAAAAAGATGAAAAGAATGTTACCGTTTATTTACCGCATGAATTCAGATATTCAATAACTCTTTATATACCAGCCTTTCAAATGAGAGCCCCTGGATGCAAGAGCACCAAAGCCAGTTCAGTGTTCAACATGCTACATGCAGTGAGATTGTAAGTATATAATCAGTATTGAAAAATTTAAACCTTATACGAATGAGTGTGTTTAGCCATTTAAAAAAAACCAATAACTGTTTTTAAATTGAATAAACGATCACCAACATTTAAAATTATTGTAGCTCCTATATAATTCATAAATATAAAGCTTCTAAGTTGAAAATAAATTATTAAAACAGAAATCTATTTTTAATTGTTAGTAACAACTAAAATAAGATTTTCTTAGTAATACAAATAAAAAATGACCTACTGAGAACACGCTATATTTTATAGTCAGAGACTTTATTTTAGACGAAAACATATTTATTTTTTAAATACAGTCCCTCTTACTTTTGAAAAACACTTGACCAATAAAATTCACCTAAAAGACTGTTATTTTTTCTGAGGATGCTAATGGTATTTTGATTTACCTAAGCTTAAGAAACTTGGCCTCGGGTAAAGCTTAGCTCATGACCTGACCAGATAAGTTAGTAGTATATCGGCCTATGGTAGTAACATATTACCATGTGATCTTGTACAGAGAGATCTGTATTTATTAGTGAAATAAGTTCAATATAAAACTTCTAATAGGTGTAATCACACATTTGAGTTTTTGGGGTAGAAGATACCAAATCATTCGACTTTTCTGAATCATGGTAAAATTTGCTTTGGAGTAAAATATATATACTTTGGGCAGACAGTAGAGACTGTGTAAAACATGTCGTTTCTTGAGTATGATGGTATTTAAGGGATCAAGATAACAATACCTTAACTTCGAAACCCCACTGGGGGTTTTGAATTTAGCGTTACTAATTTTTTTTTTTTTTTTTTTTTTTTTTTTTTTTTTTTTTTTTTTTTGAGGCATATTTTGGGTGTTTGGGGTGGTCAGTTCAAAATTGTTTCTTAAAACTTTAATCATGACTCTTAAGCCCGTATTTGAAGAAAAGCTATGGTTCATACAAGATGTTTTGTTGATTCGTTAACTACATTGGTTAATTTTATAACTTGTTACGATGGTCAGAACACAAAAATTAAATATCCCCTATCTTCGAAAAAGTTATGCTATGATTGTACTGCATGCATTATAAGAATTTTTTCTTATAAACGCTTAGATAAAATAGTTGTTGAAACTATAATTAATTAGCATTGTACCCTTATAATTCCTCTTGGTTCTTGTGATGAAATAACAATAAAGCCAGGTTATGTCCCTAGTTACAATAGGTTAATGTTAGGTGTATGAGTGGACGTTTTAGTCATAACCTCACCAATTGAAACATATTTGTACAATAAAGTCACTATGCCATTCTGCCACTACTCTTAAACACTATTTATACAGTCCATGAAACACTATTCGTAGTCACATTTACAAAGTTTTATTTTCCCAACCTAAGCCCAGAAAGGAATATTAAAACGTCCAAAACAAGACATTCTTTGTAAATTAGTTTTTTAAGCGATCCATTTAAGTTCGGAACTGGTTGGGTAAATTCTACTACTAAAGTACATTTAATTAAATGTATTACATGACCTATACTCTTATTTAGGATTTCCCTCTAACTTCTTGCGAGCCGTCCCCCTGATATGATGTCCCAAGGGGATGGCAGTTACTTCAAAAAGTGGATTAATTGATACAATCAAGTTTATTGCTTTATCTGTACTCGTTCAATAATTATTATTCTGTTCCAGAACGTTTCTTCCACACTGTTTAGAAGCAAAGATCTTAAGCGCCGATTTCTGCAGCTAGACTCAGAGTTAAGGAATGCAAGGTTGACGCAGTCAGTAATTTTCATGGTTCCGCTAACTAAGAGCTGTACAGTCATCACAAGACGTGATCTTTGTAACGCCTGTCTGTCACCTGTTTCACTCTTCCTCTTCTTTTAAACATTAATATACTAGTATTCTGCACACTATGTTACAATATAAAAATAATTATATTAACTTATCATATTTTTAACTGCATTATAATTTTATTTTATTTATTATAGTTTTTCTTATTTATTTGCATAATGAAATACTGAACGTAACATCTACTAAAGTATGCGCTAGTTAACGAATGATAATAGCCTAACACAATATTTCATCTACTATGCTAAATTGATTTAGTTTTTACTCATAACAACTTCTTCAGAAAATCAGGATATTTATTCCATTTGCTATTTGTCACTTAATAATTTTTTCTTGCTCCATGAAAATAAACAAAATCGTGTTTACTTATTTGACTTACCTATTTGTTTACCTATGATCGTTGTTCAGTAAACTCAGCCAATCTATATTGTACGTGCTTCAACCTCAAGCGTCTGCAGAGGCTATTGGACGCAGACGGCCATGTTGGTTTTAATCCCATAAGAATAATGTTATTTTAGAACCGGACATACAATCACGCGTATACAAACTAAACAGTTATTGTTTAACGCAATTTTTCCAAACAAATTGCATTTTATCAAAAATAAAATGCATGTTCTTATTACTTTGCGAATTTTTAATTATTTGTATTGAGAAATTATCAAAAAACATTCAGTTTGAAGTTTTTATTTTTACCTTTTTTTAGAAACTAGGCGTATATATTCAAAATATCTAAAGAAAACCCAATGCGCAATATATTAACGTTTAAAATGACACCTCATAAATAATGTTTAGTCAATAAATAAAGAAAAAATATGGATTTACAAACGAAATTGTTCTTATGGGATTAAAACTATCATGACCGACAGGGTTTGCAGACTCTTTATAAACACAATTTACAGTTGAGATTTTTATTTTCAAGACTTGTCATGTTCAGATAAAGTTAATTACCAATTTATATGACATGCCTGATTCATAATGATTTTTGACCCTTTGACAGTATTATAAAACATTACAAAAGAATAATACTTTTATATATTAAAAACGTTAAATAACTTTTTAATTTAATAATATAAGTGAATAAAATATAACGGGACGCAATAATGTACTAATAAGAAGAATAATTTGTGAATACTGTATTACACATGAAAAATAATACAGTAATATCTCAAAATAACTAGTCATTATGTTGAGAGATGGCTTGCACATATAAGAACAAACATGAAATACTTCACTGAAGAATCACTATTCGACTCATTACCTAGGCGGCTCTCTACAGGGTCATTCCTCCAAATTGAGCCAATCAATGTCTTAATAGCTAGTCACTTAAAAATTTTAAAAACAATTATAGAGGGCCAAACATAAAGGAATGCACTTATAAATATACATTTTACTGATTGTAAAATAAGAAAATAAATATATTTATTGGAAATTACAGTAGCTGTAAACTGGCCATGTAGATAACATTGTATAGCAGTAAAGCATGTGTTTTAGTAATGTAATTTACTAAAACCCATGCTTTGCCAAAATGTCCATGCTTTCATAAATTCCTGTTATTCGCCCTTTGACTGATAGTAGTTACTACCCTCCCCCACTCACTAATAGTTTGGGGTTAAGTGGTAGAGAGGACTTGACAGTCCCAACTTTGGCCCTTTAAAAGGCATTTTCTATTTTCATAATAGTAGTAAAAAATACTTGATAGTAGGCATAAAGTGATATCATTACGGTGTACGTACCATACAATGAACACCTCACTCACTATTATAGTATAAACAAAATTTATTTTTCTTTTATACATTTACAAACCATGTGAGAAACATATTAATGTACGTTCTACCTGACTCATGAAGCTCAATGAGACCACAACGGATGTTGTTGCTCATGACCTGCATCATTATTGAGAAGTGACCAAACATGAAAAATAAAAATTGTTAAGAAACTACCATGATTTATTTTTTTTAATAACTTACATATGTAAATACTAATATGTCTTATAAAAACTTACCCTTAACACTTGACTGCATTATTTTAACATTTCAACCCAGAATTAAACAAACCACACGTGCTTATTTTAAGGAAACAACTTAGGAGCTAAGTTTTAAACGCATTTTCTTAAAAAAATGGTATTCAGTTGTCATCGATTAAGGTAGGTCCTTAAAAACTTAACAATACATGGAAATAATAGTATTTTTCATATTTACATAGTAATAAAACATATATTTCCCATTTACTCCAATGAATTGAGTTAAACTAGTAAACTTACTATTGAGACAAACTTAATAGCAGCATAAACCAAAAACAAAAGTGTATTTGAGTTAAAACAGATAGATTGGAATTAATTTACATATTAAAATAAATACCCATTGTTATGTTTGACAAATATGTAAGAAAATTAAAAGACAATAATTTTACTGTACAATAAATATTTATTTCTTGAGAATGTACATTCGTATTAATATACAATTACTTATACATTATAAGAATAATATTGTGAATAAAATGTGTTGCGTGTGAATAATTCAGGTTAAAAACTAAACAAAACTATTAAAAAATGTTGTTGGTAAGGAAACAAAACTATATGGTTTGTTTATGGTTCAACTAAGTTATAATAATTTCCTATAAATTACGTTTCCACCCGAGCATATTTTTTTAGGTAAATGCTATCAACTATTTAATTTTAATTTAATCTGGTGATTACTTTTTAAATAATGAGTATTTAATGGAACCAGTAGTATTCGTATCAGGCTAACATCTACTTTAGGATATAATAAAATAGTTTATATGTTTTACATGTATCCTAAATGTTTTTTTAACATCTCGTGTGGTTAGTCCCAAATATGATAAATAAAACAAGAAAATTTTACTCAATGTACAACAGTTCAACTAACAATGCATTTTAATAATATATAAAGTTTAATTTTTAAATAATAATAATAAAGTTTTAATAAAATATACTCTATTAAACGTTTTAAGAAAACAAATTGAGAACAAAAGGAAATATTAGATGTTAGGATTTCGGGTTAAAACGTCACTGAAGGCATAAAACAACACATTATTATTTCAATGTTGGTTCACTATTAGTTTGATCTGAACTGATAATTTACAATTGTTATTATCTTGGCTGAAGTGATATTTTAACTATGAAAGAGGATGAAACATCATTACCATTGTTAAGAAAATCTTTTAAAAAAAACTTTATTACGTACAGTGAGACTTTAATTAGTTTAAACATTTGATAAATATTGATTCAATTGACTGATAAGAAAATAATTTTTTGTTTGTTGTAACATTCATAACAAATTTCCGGTAAGATATAACTTTAGCAATATATAAATAGCACATAAGTCATGGTAAATGCTTTTTTATTCTTTAAATTTAGCATCTTTAAAAAATCTCCTCATGAAATAGAATGATAAAAAAATTAAAGATAGTGCAAAATTCTACATAGACACTAGATGTTTATTATTACGCTCGGTTACTAATTGAATTAATTCACTTTAGGATATTTGTACGAAAAGTAGTGCACTAATCTGTGCACTTATAAAGAGAGCTATTTCATACGTTTTTATATACAATAGTATATACATTATTAACTACTTAAAATATATGAATTGTTGTGTTTGTTATTTTTTTTACAACTAAAAAATACTTACATTAAGACCTTCATTGATTCATATTTTGCATGTTTAAAATGAGAAAGATAAAATTAGATTTGAAAAATGACAAAAGAGTGGAAAAAGTGAGAAAAGAAATATTTTCCTTTTTTGTTGTATTATTAATATATTAGATATATTATTTTTAATATACAAACCAATAACATTGTTTTCAATTGTTACAAAATTTAGTTTATTACAAAGTGTCTGATTAAAATGTTTCCATTATAGGTTCAAATAAAATTGGAAGAGGAGTTTTGCTAATCATTACTACTTTCAGTTCGTACTCAATGTCTTTCAGTTGCACTGGACTGGTCAGCTGATACTTCCGCAACACATGGACCGCTAGTGTTTTCATAAATAGCATAGCATAGCTCTTGCCTGTCAACAAATTAAAAATAAATGTTTAGTTATCTCTCAGATGACATGGAATTAATATTTATGTAAATATGTCCACCAATGATATAAGTTATGTTCATTTTAACTTAATTCTTTCCCTAAATTTTATTATAAAATGTTTATTGTTGAATAATATTAATAATTGGTTACCACTGCTTATTAATGTAAGTTATACGTGTATTCTGTTATATAGTATTGTAATAAAAATGTGAAATATGTTACAATTTGGATTTGAAATAAAAAATTACATATCTTTTTTTAATGTTTGTAGATTTAGTATTTCTTTAAATGTTTGTAGATGATAAACAATTTACTAAGGAGAGCAATCTGTAGCAATCTTATTATATGTAAGTAGATTGAATTAATTTATTAAATTGTGGTATAAATTATACTAATTTATCATCATATCTTCTATTTATAATAATTATTTTAAAATCAACTAGTAAATAGTTACTTAAGGTATTTACATAATATAATATAATATTTACATAATATACACAATAAGAAGCGTTGTGACCCTAAATTTTTGGTTAAAAAGAAATTTTTCCAATATCGTTTCCTTGGTTTAAATAACTAAAATATCACTATTGTTTCTCTGATATTACAAAATTGAATAGAATCTGCAGACAAGGTCAACAGAGTGTAATATATGCACTGATTTAAACATACATCTGAAAACCACATCCAGTTTTGATGCATGTTTTACATACTTCAATTAGCAAAATAGTAACCTGGTCTTTTGCACGCATTCGAAAAAGTTGTTTATGGAAATTTATTCTTTATATTTCAGTTAGTACACACTTTAAAATTATAAAATGTTACTGACAAACATGTGTTATCTCACAAAATAAGTGTGTAACACATTTATATTTTATCGTAGTGATTAAATGTTTAAATATACACTTTTCATTTATTAGTAAATTAATATATTACAATAATATTTAATAATATAACATAGGTAATATAAGTATAAGTAGATAAATATATTTTGTTACCAGGGCAGCTGCGTGGTCCTCCACTGAACGGAAGGAATGTATAGGCACTGCGGTTTGTGTCTGTAATATCTTGAAATCTCTCAGGCAAGAATTTGTCGGGTTCCGGAAACCGGGCCGGATCCCAACCCATAGAATAAAGATCGACCAAAATACGACTACCTGCTGGCAACGTGCAGTTGTCTGTAAAATATATTTGTGATAGGTTTGAGAATGTTTTTAAATCATTGATTACCACAAATAGGCCTTTAAACAAAAAATATCTTTAAAAAATAATTACTGTATTTTTATCCAAACAATTTTTGGGCGAATCGGTTTTTCAAACAAGAATTTAAGCCTGGGTTACAGATAGAACTAGTCCAAATCTTGTTTCCTTACCAAATTATGCATAATATTACTGATATATCATTGTAATCTACATTTAATTAATAAACAACAATTAAAATTGTTATTGATAAAGCTTTACAAATCAGAACTATTTTAACTATCGTCCTAAATAATTAGGAATTTCGTATATATTTGGCCAATTATGGAATATAAAAATTACTACTAAGGTTTTTTAGAGTATTAGGACCTTTTTCATTAACTTACTACCACTACTTTTTTCTATTAAAATTACAGTTACATTAGCTTAGGTTAGGTGGCTACCAAAGTTGATCACAAACTGGTAAATCCAATGATTGATTTTCCGCCCATTGGGCTCTCCGTGTGTAAGTTCTCGGAAAGCAACAAAGCCAACGATATCGTTTCTTAGCGGATGAAGAATACTACAGTAGATGTAAAAGTTATTGGGGAACAGTTTTTAGAGCAGTATAATATTTATGAAGCAGTGGTGAATTAACGGAAATAAAAAAAGTATTGGTAGAGAATTAATGGAAAAGATTTAAATATTACATGAATCTACCCTGATCTAATCCTATACGTAATTTTGGTAGTATTTTGAATGTATTGTATTTTATTTGTAAATATTCAAATAAATTATTAAAGAAACTAGTTTGATATATAAAATACCTTAATTATTTTATAATATGATTCAATCTTAATCAATCGAAATAAGCAAATTTATGTATATGTATATATATATATATATATATATATATATATATATATGTATATATATTTATTTTTTTAACTTTACATTTATATCTAATTTATATTAATTAGAGTTTTGACTATGCACATTAATGTACAATATTGCAGGACAAGTGTGGATAACCTATGTAGGCTGGTTACTTACTCAGACAACATCAGTGTAGGAGGAGTGTGGATCACCTGTGTAGTGTTGGTACTTTGAAGAATCGATTCATTGGTAATTAAAATATAAAAAAAAAATATAAAAATTATAAGGTTGTTTTTAAATTACGAGGATTTAGATAAGTAAGTGAAATAATTATTTGATGGCATGGCAATGTTTTCAATAAAATTGTTAATAAGTCATTAATAAGTTATAATCTTATTTTAATCATTTTATATTTAAAAACATAATAGCATTTTGTATTTACTGTGTAATGTTTAGTTGATATTTACTTAAAGATTATAATATTGGAAAACAATGTTTTATTTTAACTTTAACCTCAGTGATGCAAGTTACTAACTTTCTGGACAGAAGGTGACGTTAACGAAATTCAATATTTTGTCATTTTAACAGATAGTATTGTCACACTTTTGATGCCTTTAATAAAAAAAATGAGCTTGTTGAGAAAAACAGGCATAATGAGGACACAAATTTTGGGCGTCATGTACTTTTAGGTAATTGTACATATTTTGATTCATTCGATTTAGATATAACTCAAACTGACAGGTAGGAGTGGTGGAGTTGTCTTGCCCAAAATTACAGATAAAGCCAACCCATATTTGAGCTGACCTTGGGTTGGATCTTACTCGCTTGTGAGCATCACTACGTTTGAGTGTGCTTAACTCAAGTCACTATGTTGTCACAGCCTCTCTGTATTGTTCTCATATTAAAGTTATTTTTTCTTTTCCATTAAACTCAAGTTCACTCTCTCATAAATGTAGTACTCTCCCTATTGCTTCTTGGGTTACTTCTAGACCTTCAAGAACTTCATTTGTGTGTTATGTGTTCGGTTTCTATTCTTTCTCTAAAACTTTATATCGGTAAAATTACTGGCCTTAGAGAAATGCTTCGTTAGTTTCGATAGAAGCAGTGTACTTTTTATCCCACAGGTATCTGTTATAATCGCTTGTATAATACCTGTTGTAATAACTGTTATAATTGTTTGGTTTAATGTACGAGTATATTGAAAAAAAAACATTCCTTCAATATTGTGTGACTAAGTTTTACTTACTCGATAGTTTCGTGTCCTTTGTTGCTCTTCTTAGGATGACTGGAAATATGCCGTGAAGTCTCATAGTCTCTAATAGTGCGCAGCCCAGGTAGGGCATTGCTTCAAGCTCTGCGAATGTCACGTCACGGCTAGAGTCACCTATCACCTCCCTGATCTCAGCTCGTATTTTTGCCTGTAATATTTTATTGGGTTTGGTTTGGATCTGGAATTGTTAGATTATATACTGATGGAGTGAATACTTGACTGTTAGGTTATTCTTGTTACTATCCATCCTTATATGCGCAAACTGTTCAAGCTCTGTGAAAGTCACGTCACAGCTAGAGTAACCTATCACCTATTTGCATTAATCAAAAATTAAAAAACTGTGGAATTACTAAAAAGGTTTCATTTAAATCCATCAAAATTCCACCAAGTACCAAATAAAGAAACTGTCACCTATCACGTCCCTGATCTCAGCTCGGATTTTCACCTGTAACATTTTATTGGTATTGGTTTGGATCTGGAATTGTTAGATTATATACTGATGGAGTATATACTTGATTGTTAGGTTATTCTTGTTACTATCCATCCTTATATGCGCAAACTGAACTCGTATGTTAAAAATCCTAGAAAAGATCAAATAATCTTACAAAATATTGTAAGACACATGAAATAATATTGGGGAGGAGTAGGTCAAACCTATCGGGGAGAGAAATTAAGAATGCACTTATACACAATGGACAAGCATATTCTGGATTCCACAAGATCTATTTTATATGTGAGAAAGCACCTAGTACATTAAAATATAATATTGACCGTAATGTATGGTTTTGCAGTACGGAATAAAACATTTAAGAAACTTGTACAACCTAACATATCAACTATCCTCACCCATGGGCAATGTATACTTAAGCAATACATCACATTGATTTCAAATTCAGATACAAAATTAAGAGGAGAAGGAATAACACGTTTTAAAATCATTCCAGGAAATAGTTTCTTATAACCAAAAATAATATAGGCACTTATGTTTTGGTGTTAAAATAAATATATGGTTTGTGTTCTACATAATTTAATTGAATTATAATTGTACTATTATTGCTTGGTATTGCAAAGTAATTGTTGATGAAAAGCTTTTTTTCCGATTACAATAAGTAAATATTGAATCTATATTTAAATAATATTTACAGTTTTGATTTGCTATATTTATTTATATTAAATTACACTATGCCATTATTTTCTTTTATTTATGATGAGGCCTCAACAACACGACAATAAGCCAAACGACGACTCAGTGAAGGCCTAATTCAGTTTTGGACCACGATAGAGATATACTGTAACTAGTAAATATTCACTTAGATTTTATTTTTCAGTTCGTTTTAGTAGCTCACAATCCCAGCATTTTTTTTTTTAATACAGAACTTTTTACTGATGCAACTTACATTTAAATAAATAAAAGTGGATATAGGTATAATTGTTAATCTGTAAATCTGCCTGACGTTTGCCCTTCATGCAATAATACTAAATTAATGCGATCGTCATGAAAATTTGGAAAGTTGTTGCTTATACTCCTGGGATGGTTTTTGGTTTGGTTTTATTAGCATCCGACTCTAATGCTCCGCCTTAATGGGCATTAAAATTTAATGGTAATGGTAGTCATTTCAATAGTTACGTTAATGTAAGTTCTAATGCATTTACAATATTTAATTAATTAGTCAACAACAAAAATAAACACTAATTAATTAACATTTCAAGTCAATTATTTATCCCGTTATAAAGAACAGGTAAATAACTAGTTTTGAATGATTACTTGAAAGGTATAACCAAGTTGTATTGCTTTATCTGTACTCGTTCAATAATTATAAACGACTTTTCCTCCACACTCTATAGCATAGAAGAAGAAATCTTAAGCCCCGTTTTTCTGCAGCTGGACCTCAACCCTGAGTCCAGCTGCAGAAAACGAATGCAAGGTCGACGCAGTCGGTAATTTTCACGGTTCCGCTACCTAAGAGCTGTACCGTCATCGCAATACGTGATCTCTGTAACGCCTGTTTGTCACCTGCTTCACTCTTCCTCTTCTTTTAAACATTGATGTACTCATATTCTGCATACTATGTTACCGTTTTTTTTTTAATTACATTAACTAATCGTACTTTTAACTGCATTATAATTTTATTTTATTAGTTATAGTTTTTCTTATTTATTTGTATAAAGAAACACTTAACATAACAGCTATTAAAGGATGCACAAAATATTGACGAATAAGTATTCAGAAAATCAGGCTACTTATTCCATTTACTATTTGTCACAATATTTTTTTTTCTCGCACGATGAAAATGTAATAAATATTGTTTACTTATTTGACTAACCTATTTGTTTACCTATGATCGTTGTTCAGTAAGCTCAGCCAATCTATACAGTACGTGCTTCAACCTCCAGGGTTTGCAGAGGCTGTTGGAGGCAGTCGGCCATATTGGTTTCAATCCCATAAGAACAATGATATTTTTGAACAAGACATACGATTACACGTATACAAACTAAACAATTTTTTAACGGATTTTTTCATATAAAATGCATTTTATAAAGAATGAAAATGCACGTTGTAATTGATTTGAAAATTTTTTATTAGTTGTATTAAAAAAATATCAAAAAATATTTAGTTTGAAGTTTTTATTTTCACCTGTTTTTGAAAAATACACACACACACACACACACACACACACACACACACACACACACACACACACACACACACACACACACACACACACACACACACACACACACACACACACACACACACACATATATATATATATAAATTATCGAAAACAAACCCAATGCGCAATATGGTAACGTTTAAAATGACACCTCATACACAACGTTTGGACAACGTTTGGTCAATGATTAAAGAAAAAATATGGATTCACAAATAAAATTGTTTTTATGGGATTAAAACTATCATGACAGACAGGGTTTGCAGACACTTTATAGACACAATTTACAGTTGAGTTTTCCATTTTTAAGACTTGTTACGTCCAGGTAAAGGAAATTACCAATTTTTATGACATGCCTTATTCATCATGATTTTTGACGCTTTGACTGTATTATAAAACATTACATCAAGAATAATACTTTTATTTATTAAAAACGTTCAAATAACTTTTTAATTGAATAATATAAGTGAATAATATAACGGGACGCAATAATATACTAATAAGAAGAAAAGTTTATGAATACTGTTTTACACATTGAAAATAATGCAGTAATATTTCAAAATAACTAGTCATTTTGTTGAGAGATGGCTTGCACATATAAGAACAAACATGAAATACTTCACTGAAGAATCACTATTCGACTCATTACCTAAGCGGCTCTCTAGAGGGTCATTCCTCCAAATTGAGCCAATCAATGTCTTAATAGCTAGTCACTTAAAAATTTTAAAAATAATTATAGAGGGCCAAACATAAATAAATGCACTCATAAAAAAAGAAAAAACATATTACTGTTTATAAAATAAGAAAATTAATATTACGTTATTGAAGATTACAATAGCTGTAAACTGCGCATATAGATATGACATTTTATAGCAGTGAAGCATGGGTTTAGTAATGTAATTTACTAAAACCCATGCTTTGCTAAAATGTCAATTAGCTTCCAGTTCATATATTTATTCCGTTATAAAGAACAGGTAAAATACTAGTTTTGAGTGATTATATTTTAAATGATTAGCAGAGTTTAATGATGAGCAAACCGCTATACGTCTTAATTACTTTGGAGCTATTCAAATGTATTGAATCATTTCATTTAATTTTTTACCTCTATATCCAACTGGAAATCTATGGGTTTCTCCATAGTTTAAAATTATTATATATCCATAAATAAGCAACCATTTACTATCAGCTCCAAACTATAATAAATAATTACTTAAATACTTGAATGTGTTTCAGAAATATGTAAGGTGTGCTGTTCTACTATTAACATATTCCATCACAGTTTATATAACTAGGCATACAAGTTTTGGTTTGAAGTAATCTTATAGACTGTGCATTGATAGTTTTTACAACCATAATTAATGGATCAATTATACTAATTTAAACACTTTACGTCGTCTTGGCCATAATTCTTACACCATAAACAGGTATCCGTGTTTTTAAATAAACACAGATTAGCACTCTTAGACTGAAAAAAAACAAGATTTCTAAGAAGGCATTCTTATAGTTGGTTATGTAAAGCGGAGCTGTTTCTATCACTCAAGTTGGGAGCAGGAAATTCATGGTAAACTAAATACCATCCATAAGTATATTAATATTTTAACTTTTCACCAAGATGACGTTGAAAACCGACCTATAGGTCTGGAGTAAATACGATCATAAATCTAGTTTTCTCTGTGTGTAATCTTACCTGATGTATTTACAGATGTGCGTTACATAGTTAAGTGTACAATACAGTGTAAATATACAAAAATCACGAAACTAATACTCGAAAATATTGGTCTGGTAAAATGGTAGTTATATTTAAACTGGGATAAAACCAAGTAAATAATCTTGCATCCTTGTCTGACCCACATAAATATTGTTTTCTACTAGTAAGTATAACATTTATATTATTATTATTACTGTAAGTGTTTTTTAATTGTTTCTTTAAAAGGACACTCACAGACCGAGTTTAGAAAAATTGGGATTACCTTGCAATGTCATATAAAATAAAAAGGAGGTTTTTGTTTATCTTAAAACTATTATATGTATATTCTTATTTAATCATACAAATACTTTAAATAGTAAAATATCTTATAGAATATGCAAGTTTTCACAGTTTAAAATCTTGAAGTCTTAGAATTCAAACTTGTATGCATGACGTTGGTAATAAACCAAAATTAAAAAAATTGAGCCCTATCACTACTTAAAAACACTGACATATAATGGTATATATTTAGTACTTTCAATCTATATACATTCAATATTTTAACTTTTATATGGATTAACCTTGTGAATATGATCTTTAAGTTAATAAACTATTAGGCTAATTATGTCATTTATGTCTTTATATTATATATTTAGTTACGTAATATATGCTTTCTAAAAGTTTTCATTGCAAATTCTAAATGATTGCTACGTCTAAAAGTACTATAGCGATGTTTATTGTTACACGTATCAACTGGAATGAACGACGAAGGGTGGTTATTCAATGAGCCTCCGCCTACTATTAATAGATTTTCATGGAAAACGTCATGCTGGACCAAAAAGCCAGCTACAAAAAAAGAGGTAAGGTGGCCATATTGCCCAGTGAAACTTATTTGATGTGTTTTAATAGTATCTAAACCAACAGAATACTTTCTAAAATGCAGATTAAGTAAAATATAATGAGTTATTTATTAAGCTTAATATTTAAATGGAAAATAATAAACAATTGCTACCTGAGCCTCGGAATGGTTTGCCAAAGAGATCAACAAAAAGGACATTGCTGCCACCACGGTGTCTGTGGCCTGAAACGATTACAAAAATTAGTCAGGAACATTTATAAAAATAACAATATTTTATATATTACATTTAAAGTGATACTATACTATACTTATATTACGTAAATACGGGGTGGAAAATATGGAATCAGTTTTTTAACAACGTTATTTTTTTCCGTAAATAATTTCATAGGCCTAATTTAATATTTTTTAATAATTGTGACCCAGAAACTATAATTTTTAATCAGAATAATTTACTTAAAACCTTTAAATAGTGCAGAAATAATATTGTTCAAATTAGACACTTTGGAATTTAGATGACCACTACTATAGAAAGGATAACCGTTTCAAAGTATAAGACCTTTCATTTGATACCAAACTCGACCTAGGGTTACGTTGAAGATTTTCGTTCCACCCTTCGAGGGTCGACCTCGTGAAAAGATTAAATGTCGCTAATAGTGTCAAAAAGTATGTTCTTTGTAACCATGACCATGCAAAAAAATTGACTTTTACAAGTGAAATCATGCAAAAGTTGTGAATGTGTTTCCATATTTTTCAACCCTGTTTAAAGTTTATTTTTTTCATAATTTATTACAAAACAATATACTTTGAATTATTTGTCCTACTTATGCAATGCACTTAGTACGTACGGTAGCTATTCATCTATGAATCTATAAACATGTATTTGGACCTTAGATTATATATCCGTTGAACTTCAGCAATGAATATACAGTATATATATATAGGGGTAATAATACCTGCATATCGTGTGAAACTTGGATACCTTAAACAAGGAAATTTTGTAGTCAAATACGCACTAAATGAAAGGGCACAGACGAATCATTTTACATAGTTGATTTCCGGCTTGGTTTCGTGTCTTCAGTAATTTATTTTAAATAATTGCACATAGTTATATGTTAGGCTAGATATTTTATACAATATACTTTCACAAGAAAATTGTTTCTATACAGGGGTGGGTAGTTATATTCTTTGTATTTAGAGATATCATAGGCTGAACATGTTGATTACGTCAGTAAAGGGTTTTCTAATCTGTAGGGAATTTATCACACTTTAAAAACGAAATTAAAAATGCTTGTTTTATGGAACATTCTACAAATATTACAAATTTCAGGTGATTGAATACACTCTTGATGATTACTAAAAATAAGTTGTATTATAAAAAATGTAAAACAAATATATAATAATTGCTCTCAAATACATACAAGATATTACCAGACAGCTGTTGATCGCCGCTAGAAATAACTTCTTTTCCATAATTTGTCTTAGTTATGTAGGCTGCTGCTGCCCAGATTAATGTGTTTCTTGTATGGGGTATGTTGTTGTTTCAGTCATTCGTTCAAAGTTTAGAAAACCTGTTTTTAGTTTTAGGTTTTGATTAAAAAATATTTTAAATATTACTATGAACATTCGTATGAAGTAAATGTTCTGGAAATAAAGGTAATGGAGGAAATTACGTGCAGAACATTATTTATTTTACAAGTAACTAAAAGACTTGTCATTTTTATGTTGATTTCTACAAACCTTTGTTGAAGCAAATGAAAGAGGGTTGTTAGCTCTTGTACTCTGTCGTGTATTTATAAATCCTAAAGGTGAAAAGTTAATTAATTACTAAATGGAAATACCTTATCATTTGATTGGTGTATTTGTAAATACATAAATAATAGTTTTGTAGTAAAACAGTTATGTTATTAGTGTATCCTATAATGTATGCTTATAAATTAAAAATTATAGATCAAAATATGTACGATGTTAAACATTATTTGGGTATATAGTTATATAGACACTTAGTTGCGTATGGTTTGTTTAGCTTTTATTTAAAGTGTCTTTAAATACCTTAACCCCATTCTCTGACAGATGTTCATATACCATAAAGTGTGAAACCATTGCAATATATAGTATTCCTGGTTATTATATTTGTTGATAAGCTATTTTTGTTGATGTTTTTATAGCATGCTTTACTGCATCATATGAAAATATCACATAATTGTGTATTTATATTTGAATTACTCTATTAGTTAAAAGTACATTGTCAATACTGATCAAAATGTGTAACTTTCGAGGAATGAAACTATCAACAACACTACTCCTTTCAAGGTATAAATATATATAACCATTCATTTTTTATCTGTTATTTCCAAATAATTTATGAGAATCTTTAAATTTCTTGGGAATTTCCATTCTATTAAATACTATGAGCATGTGATTATATAAATATGTAAATAAAACATTTTCTATCAAACACGTTACTCTTTGTACAGAAACAATAAAATAACGTTATTACAAAAATTATCAAAAATACTTATTTTAGTATAACATACCCCAGCAATCATTGTAAAGACCTCATCACTCCATTCATGATCTGTAGCATTCTCCAGTCGTTGATCCCATGCAACATCGATAAGGGATAGTCCTATAAAGAATAATTACTTATTAATTCATAATTTATAGTCCTTGAATTGTAAATTTTACAACTATTTAGACTAACCTATCAACAGTTCAAATTGATGTTATAGTTACTATTTTTTATTAAGTTTTGTACATTTATTGTCCTGAACAAGATAATTTTTATTTAACTGAACATGGTTTTATTATACAGAATCATTTAGCGAACAAATAAAACTATAAAATCAGTTTGAACTGTTGATAGGTTAGTCTAAAATGTTTTGTAATTACTTAGTAAAAATTCAAGTACAACTGAGCTCTGCACATAAACATTTTTACACATTTGAATGTGTAAAAACTACATTCAAAATAAAAAAATGAAAGAAGAAAATTATTTATTAGTATCACATACCTATTGATCTTGTGTTTAAGGTTAGATGTTTTATTATAACCTTTAATATTTTGTATTTATATTTGAATTACTCTTTTAATTTGAGGTACATTGTCAATACTGGTCAATATGTGGAGGAATGAAACTAACAACAACACTGCCCCTTTCAAGGTATATAACCCCTCATTTTTCAATCATATGGACGTATTCAGATCTGCAATACCATATCAATCAAGCGTGCAAGTGTGGTAAGCCGAAACATCATAAGTATCGTGTTTGGGAGTATTGAGAGTTACAACATATCACTTATCTTATCTGTAAATATGGTAGGCTGATATATTATATATATATCGTACTTTTGAGTAATATAGGGTATGATCTCATAACTATCATGCATGTATGTAATGAGAGTAGTGATATCATACAAATTGCATTGTGGGTTTGGCAGCAACCATATTATACAAATCGTGCTTGTGTAAAGTAAGTTAACTCATCGAACTTATCGTGCTTGTTTACAGTCAGTTATCTCATCGTACTCCTCGTGCTTGTGTACAGTAAGTTACCTCATCGTACTTCTCGGGCTTTTGTACAGTAAGTTACCTCATCGTACTTCTCGGGCTTTTGTACAGTAAGTTACCTCATCGTACTTCTCGTGCTTATGAACAGTAAGTTACCTCATCTTATTTCTCTGGCTTTTGTACAGTAAGATACCTCATCGTACTTCTCGGGCTTTTGTACAGTAAGTTACCTCATCGTACTTCTCGGGCTTTTGTACAGTAAGTTACCTCATCGTACTTCTCGGGCTTGTGTACAGTCAGTTACCTCATCGTACTCCTCGTGCTTTTGTACAGTAAGTTACCTCATCGTACTTCTCGGGCTTGTGTACAGTAAGTTACCTCATCGTACTTCTCGGGCTTTTGTACAGTAAGTTACTTCATCTTACTTCTCGGGCTTGTGTACAGTCAGTTATCTCATCGTACTTCTCGTGCTTGTGTACAGTAAGTTACCTCATCGTACTTCTCGGGCTTTTGTACAGTAAGTTACCTCATCGTACTTCTCGGGCTTTTGTACAGTAAGTTACCTCATCGTACTTCTCGGGCTTGTGTACAGTAAGTTACCTCATCGTACTTCTCGGGCTTGTGAACAGTAAGTTACCTAATCTTACTTCTCGGGCTTGTGTACAGTAAGTTACCTCATCGTACTTCTCGGGCTTGTGTACAGTAAGTTACCTCATCGTACGTCTCGTGCTTGTGAACAGTAAGTTACGTGCTAGTTTACAGTCTGTTACCTCATCGTATTCCTCGTGCTTGTGTACAATGAGTTACCTCATCGTACTTCTCGGGCTTTTGTACAGTCAGTTACCTCATCGTACTCCTCGTGCTTGTGTACAGTAAGTTACCTCATCGTACTTCTCGGGATTGTATACAGTCAGTTACCTCATCGTACTCCTCGTGCTTGTGTACAGTAAGTTACCTCATCGTACTTCTCGGGCTTTTGTACAGTAAGTTACCTCATCTTACTTCTCGGGCTTGTGTACAGTAAGTTACCTCATCGTACTTCTCGGGCTTGTGATATTGATAAGTTACAATCATAACTATTGCACCTGGGTGCATTAGGAGTTACTGTATCATACATATTTAGTGGGTAAGTATGTGAGTTTTAAATCATAACTATTTTCCCATTGTGTATTCATAGTTACAATTTTGTACATATAGTCTTTGTAAGTAAATTAGTTGCTGTATCATAAAAACCCTTTTTGTGTTTATGGTAGGTTACAACATAAGAAATATCACACCTGGGTACATTGGGGGTTAAATTATCATACCTAACGTACTTGTCAGAGTGATACGTTAAAATAATTACTAGTTATCGCTCTTGTGGTTATAGGTCACTTCACACAAAACAGGTCGACATGTCCATTTGCAGACACACAAAACCTGCCTCTATGACTTACTTCTTCCCGGTCCGATCACTTTATTTAGAGATTTGACATAGGCACAATTTGATACGGAGGATCTCCTTATAGTTTAAAATCAGCAATAAGGTAGTTATTATAGAAAAACGGCTATTTAAGAGGTTTTCACTGTGACATTATCTAGGTGTCCACTAACTATGGTACTGAACTACTTTGCACCCTCCTAAAGTATACTTAGAAGATTTAATAGACTATAAAACTATGTTATCTAAGTAATAAATCATTTTATTTCAACATAAAATATTAAAATTAACATAAAAACACCAATAACCTAGTTATAGGGCATGGCTGAATTCCGTAAAATATGCTTCTTTAATAATAATTATAGAATAAGATCACTATATTTAGAGATTATTAAAAATAAAATAAATATAGGTGAAAGCAGAGGTATTGTGCAATATTGTTACAATGTGACGATGCAAGTTGAGACTTTACCATTGATGTAACAGCTTATAGGGAACTAAGGGGAAAAGATAAGCAGGCAAGAGAATCATATCATAGGGAAGCACGGGCAGTCAGATAGTATTTGCGTTAACTTAGTAACATCACTTCTATTATTTTTTTAATTTATTAAAATTTAATATAACATTTTTTATTTGTATTGTAGGAGGTATTTTTGGAAAATCTTTTTACAAATCAATTAAAGCTGCTTATATACATCATATATAGCC
The DNA here is from genome assembly GCA_035578905.1 of Stictocephala bisonia. Lineage (NCBI taxonomy): Eukaryota > Metazoa > Arthropoda > Insecta > Hemiptera > Membracidae > Stictocephala > Stictocephala bisonia. Next base: position 97,469 of record JAQJVL010000166.1, on the reverse strand, counting down.
TATATGACTCCAATAGTAGTTGTGAACTAATGCATGGTAGTCAATGTTCCTTTTAGAAGTCATGTGTTTGTTTAACGTACATTACATGCTTATCTCTCATCTGTGTTTAGATAGCCTCATTTGTCAAATACCTGTCAGTCTTGTTTATTACTGTTATTAGGAATGTATGAGATATTTGTGTTCCGAACCAATACTTACCTGTTAAGGTCTTTAGAGAGTTGAAGTTACATTAGTCGTTAAGTCATTATGAACGGTAAATTAGAGAGCTTTCTGGTGTGCCCATTTTCAGTTTGTTAGAAGGTTTTTGATGCCCTTAAATATTAAGGGAGTTCTAAATGATTGTTTTAAAGTTAGGCAGGTATATTTAATTAGATATGTGTACGGTTAGGTAAAGGTTTAATTGGCTGTTAAAATGGGCCAAAGGTCCGTGCATGACATTTGATGAAAAATTAAAGTGACGACTGTTAGATCAGCTGGTCTTACAATGTCACACTTATCGAGCTTGTGTGTATAGAAAACTACAATGTCATAATTATCATGTTTTAATAGAAGGTTACAATATCATACGTATCGTGCCTTTGTTAATGGACAATTGCACTATAACAACCATAGTACCTGTGTATATCGAAGGTTACAATGTCACACCTGTCGATCTTTTATGTGTTTTGGGTTACAATATCGTACTGGTTTTACTTGTGTGATTGGAAGGTTAAATTGACACACTTTTGTACTGTTTAATTCTTAAGCGGCCGAACCTCAAGATAAGGTCAAATATGGATTTCGAATAAGTGTGATGAAGGTAGAAGAGCGATTTTAGTCATTGATGTTGTGTGGGGAAGGTAAAAATTGCATACATGTCGTGCAAGTGTGTATGGAAGATTAAAATGTCACACATATCAAGGTTGTATATATGGAAGGTTAAAATATCATACATGTTGTGATTGTGAGTATATAAGGTTACAATATCATACATATCGAGGAAGTTTGTATGGAAGATTAAAACAGCACACGTATCAAGGTTGTATGTATGTAGGGTTACAATGTCACACACTTCTAGGTTGAGTGTATGTAGGGCCACAATATCATACATATCATGCAAGTGTGAATGGAAGGTTACAATGTCACACTATTCCAGGTTGTGTGTATGGAGGGTCACAATATCATACATATTGTGCTTGTGTGAATGGAAGGTTACAATGTCACACATATCAAGGTTGTATGTATGGAAGGTTACAATGTCACACTTTTCGAGGTTGTGTGTATGGAGTTTGGAAGTTACTGTATCATACGCATCTTCTTTGGTTGATTATTATGTATGAAATATCATAACTATCGTACAGTATTATATCTCTGCAGTCTGAAGCCTTCGCCACTGAGCCAAGCTGGCTAATTTACTGTATTAGGGTTATGAAGGGTTCAATTTACACCTAACATTTATATTGGAAATTATTTACTGACGAAATGCCATAATAGCTATCTAATTCCATTAATTCATATTTTTAATATTTCTGAACACAATCGGCAAAATTTGTTTGGCATGTACAGAAAAATACACATCCACCTACCCATACATGCACATGAGCTCAGCCATACAAGGACAGTGGTATTGGCTTACCCACCTGCACGGTGGTGTTGACTCTCCCATACACCCTTATACGTACGGTGTTGGCCCATCTACCCACTCAAATACGTATGGTGTTATTGACCCATTCATCCTCTCTTAATCGTATGGTGAGATGGTACAAGTCATTTAGAATATTACGTTTGTCACTGCTTTTCAATTGGTTACGTTGAAATTACAGATTGAATTGAAGTAGATAAGAATAATAACCTATTATAAAACAATTTACACATTTAGTTAGCTTCGAATTGAAATAGCTTCAAAATAAACTAACCTAATACGATTACTCATTATAAAACAGAGAGCAAATGAAAAGCGTTTAAATAACGCATCGATAATTTTCTAAGGTAATTTTTGCACATTCACATTTTGTTGACTGTTCATGGAAACTTCTGTTTAGTGTCAATTTAGTGTTGTTTGTTTATGCTTTCTCTCTTACCCAAAGGTCTCAATTCCATGGTTATACAATCTTAGTTACGGAATGTTACAAAACAGAAAAAACACGGTACACAACATGTTAATTTGCAGGTAGGTGTAACATTAAGAAACTGCTGGTCATTTCAGTGCAAATATCGGATGACTAAGTCATCACTAGAATAGGAATTATGTGCATTTTGAATGTATCGTAAAACATGTGTAACATTTAAAATGTTTTTTTTTCTTTTTTATTCGTGGTAAGTTAAAAGTCAAATGTACATTTAAATCAATGGTGACAGTATCTCCAACATTTTTTCGACACAGTAACTCAGTCGTAGGCCTACATCAACATACAATAAAATTATATTTTACAATTATAAAACATAAACTATGATTGTTTAGTCATAAATAGTTTTTTTATTACAACTAAAAAATAAACTATTTATTTAGTCCAAAATGGTAGCTGCAATACAAAGTAATAACGTGTCAAGGCACATTTCCCCTTTGTGTACTTGACACTAGTTTGTAATTTTTGAAAATTCTTGTAATGTTCCACTTACGATCTGTATTTTCCGTCTCTTCTTTGTCAGACTTGGCATTCCTTAACACCTCCTCGTCTGCCCATTCCTTAAATAGAATTGAACATTTAGAACATCGTAAATGTTATACTGCACAGTGAATTTTAAAACAAATCATGCTTCAATAGTAATTTTATGGCAATTTTGACGACATAATAACAAACTAGAACATACTTAGGTTTTTGTAAGCATGTATTAATGATTCATAAAAAATCATATAGAAACGGAAAACGCTAGTATTTGCTAGGACCCCTTCTCTCTGAGCAGAATGTAATTGATTCAAGTCCTAGAAGATCAAACAGCATTTGTTCAAAGGGGTTCTGCTGATTTACCATAGCGTAAATGTAGCTATAGAGAAATCCTTTGGGCTTGGACACATAAAATCATAAAAAATAAATAAAACTATAAGCAATCATGTTTGTTGAAAATGTGGTTGATTACTTAAAACACTGGATGACAAATTAAAGTAATCAACCACATTTTCAAAAAACATGATTGTTTATAGTTTTATTTATCTTTTATGATTTTATGTGTCCAAGTCCAAAGGATTTCTCTATAGCTACATTTACGCTATGGTACATCAGCAGAACCCCTTGCTGTTTGATGCTGTTTGATCTTCCGGGACTTGAATCAATGTTGCTTGAATTTATAAATCGTTTTGTTTAGAACTCCCATCCCCCCCCCAAAAAAAAGAAAAATAAATACAAAAAACACACACACACTCACACGCAAACGTAGAAATTTTGTTTGTAACTGAATTTTCTCCATTTTAGATTGTACAGTATGGCAAGAACATTTTACTAGACCTTTAGTAGCCTCCATAAAGTGACGACTTTCCTATAGAAACCTTTTTTAGCTGTTCTATCTCATATGCATTTTCTAGCTGGGGCTATTAGGAAACTAAATATTACAAACAATTTCTTTATGGGACATATAAAGAATTAGCCAAATTATATATTTTGTAAACACACATGTAAACTATTAGCTTATTATGAAAGCAATCATAAAGTGAAGACGCCAAAATTTACATACTAAACATGAAAAATAGACCAATCTAAAATGCAAAAATTGAATCAATTATAGCAGCACATTGAAAACGACCATGAAAAGTAACAATTCTCTCTTAATTAGTTCCCAACACATAATCTACAAAACAACTATAACTGTCAACCGATCAAGTAAATTATATTTAAACAACCATTAGGATAACTGCATACATGCTAATAGAGCCAGAAAATTGATTATGTAAGAATAAAAATTACCTAGAAAATGAAAAAAAGAAGGCTCGCATGTATTCTAACAGTACCCACAAAAAAGAACTAGTAATGGATAAGATATTATGTAAATATGTACAATCAATATATTCAAGGACAACCTGTTCAGACCTTTGAGTAAGGCCTACAACTACAGTAGCACAAAAGAATGGAGAGCAAAAAATATGATGGATATTATCGTAACCTCATTATAAAGAGTACTCACCAAGAGAAAACTAAGTAGTCTAATGTGAACTATTTCATTGAAAATTTAACAGTAAATATAACAGACAATAGTCGTATACTAAAATGAACTTGAGCCAGCGTATTTCATGGGACATTTCTCGTTTTAATATGTGGGAAACCTTAAACATTTATATAGAATATAACTAGAATTTATTCCCATCAACAATTACACCACACAATTTAAACATCTTAAAGAAGTGTCACTAGCCTTGTTAGTAATCCTTACAAATATACGTAATGAACATTGATTATCCATTGAATTCGTGAGCCCGTGTAACATTCATGTACAAAAATACGATTCAATGTTTATTGGATGTTTATCACATGCAGAAATATAAAAAAAATTAATTCTTGGAGAGTTGTATTTTTTTATGTTGTTTGTTTAAGTAAAGAATGTATGGTACGAATATCAATGAATAAATAATCTTTATGCAAAATAACTTGCCTGGGTTGACGAATAGGTTCTTAAAAGAATTAATTGTTAACGACTCTGAATATAAATCTAATAATGCTCTGATTTTTCATATTTACCTAAGTTGTTTAACGAACAGATGTATAAGAAGTTTATTTAGTTTCTATAAACAAGACAGTTTCTTAGATTTAAGCGTAGAAGGAAAGTATCTAATCTAAACATAAGGACGTAATTTTATTGTTAATATATATATATATATATATATATAATTTATGTCAAAACGTTAAAAGAAAGTACATGCATTGATAAAATTTGTTTTTATAAGTTTCAGATTTTGATATGATTGTATTTATATGCTTCTAATCTTACAGCAAAGTACAATTAATTCTATTCAAGTTGAAGTATAATTTTTTACGAAAAAATATTTTAATCATCACTATTCATTTACAATACAACATTGCTTAAGTATATAGATAATTTATTCTCTTACCGCTTTGAATACGTTTAAACACGCAGAGATCGATTCAAACACCAGTTTCAGCTCCGATCGATACAGTGTATTGAAGATGAAGTCTATATGTAGCCACACTTTGAATAGGCGATAGGTAAACATTTGGCCAACCCTAATAAAATATTGAATATTAGTCGTTAAATTTACAAAGGGATAACTAACTAATGCATATTCAAACAAGTACATTAACTTAATGTTCTCCATATATATTGTATTATAAATTTGTCGTTCCAAGAAATCTCAACAATTTAATCCATTTTTAAATATAACAGAAAGATAATGTATTTGAATATCACCTGTCTAAAAGAAGATGAATGTTCCGTTTGGTGGTGAGGTCCACAGACCTCCTGGCCATGACTGTACCTTTGAACGTACGAACATAGTTAGGTATATAATGTATGACATTTACGTAGCTACATACTAATCTATACATAAATACTAATATAATATAGTGGTTTTACGGCATTTTAGGTATTACAGAAAAAGATTCATAACTTTAAATTCTATTAGAAAACAATACGATACTAAAATATTATTAAAACAAATATCAGGTATTCAATTTTCTTGTCGTATTTATGTTTCGTATTTTATTTATGTTATATTTACGTTTTATTACATTACAAGTACCTACTTCTTTTGAAAGTATTTTGTCGTCTATGGCTCGAGGACTGTGAAAAAGTATTTTTAAACATAAACAGATTTACAAACAATAATTAGCAGAAAAATGATATGGTAGACAATATAATATAATTGCAAACTAAATAAAGTTCCATAGATGTATGCTTACTACCTCTTACTACAGATTAGATTATTTTTTTAGTACTTTTTTTATTTTATCGTTTATTGTTACTTTGACCATGTACTTATTTAATTATTACTTATTAACTTATGTAAAGTCTCCATAGGATGTCTAAATTTGAGATACATATATTTCCTAGTGTATGATAGTTAAAATATATTTTACCTTCAAAATAATTAATGTTTCAATTTAATTATTTATTCTTTTTAACTTTGAATCTGAAGCACACCTTACAGCTTACCCATTACCGCATCGACAGCCGCGCTGAACAGTTGTTCTCTAGGATCCGTGGGTTTTCCACTTCCCAGCTCGTTGCTGACTCTTCTGCTGATTTCATTGAAGTCTGGCAGGAACATCTCAACATTTGCAGGGTGCAGTACTCGAATTATCAGACGTCGGTATCTCTTCCACACCCGTACTGTGAAATAAGTACAAACATTTACTTCTCGGCAAACACTATTTATAACAAATGATTTAAAATATTAAGTAAAATTAGGAAATTAAAAAAGTTAGGTTTTAATATGTTTCAGAGATTGAGAAAATCCATTTTCTGTCAAATTTGGTACAAATAATACTTGTTGAAAATGTACCGTAACTTTATGTCGTTGGTTTACGAAACGAATACAAGTACACACATAATTAATTATAATAGGTATTATGTAAATAGTAGTCGATGTGTAGACATGTACTAGGCAAAAATTTTATTACATAACAGCTTTCACAATTAATTATCTTTACTAGCTATCGGATAATGACAGATTAAAATTTGCCACATCACAAGAAGTTGAACAATGAATGTATCAAGGGACGTTATATTGCGCGTTTTAGATTATAAACGTAATCCCTTGTTTGGCACACTTCCTCAAAGATTTGAATATTGTATCATACTTTTAAAAAATTATTTAATTTTTTATCATGCTGTAGGTGCCAATGAACAAGCGTATAACTGTGCAATTAATATTTTGGACATTTATAAACGCTGCTCAGATTTTGGATCTAAACTTCTTTGTCAGTGAACTTCGACATGTCTACCACTGTATGTGTATGGGCTTCAATACCAGTGTACGTGTATGGGTGGGTGGGTGGGTCAATACCAGTGTACATGTATGGGTGGGCAGGTGGGTCACTGTACGTGTAGTATTGTGTTTCTAATGTATCTGTGTGTAAAGCTGTAATAGTATATTTCATAACAAGAGTGGAAAGTGGGGTTTTGCATGTTCGAGACCATATGTTTGAAGTGCGAGACTTGTCGAGCACTTCGAATGGTCGAGAACATACAAAACACTTTCACTCGAGTTTTGAACGATACTTTTCACTACACTACGGAATAAAAACAGGTGTTGTTTCGCAGGTTGTAAACACATAACGAAAACAGCTAAACTCATAGTAGTGTAGTGAAAACATCATATTTTCAACAGCTGTCTATTGTTTACTACCGAAAGTAACATTGTTTACTACCGAAAATTTTCCACAGTCAACAACACCTGTTTTTATTCCGTAGTGTAGTGAAAAGTATCGTTCAAAACTCGAGTGAAAGTATTTTGTATGTTCTCGACCATTTGAAGTGCTCGACAAGTCTCGCGCTTCAAACATATGGTCTCGAACATGCAAAACCCCACTTTTCACTCTTGTTATGAAATATACTATTTCACAACACTACCATGACTTCAGCTGTTTTCGTTAAGTGTTTATAAACAGCGAAACGTCATATTTCCCACAGCTGTCTATTGTTGACAGACAAAAGTAACATTTCATGTCTTTTAACATTAACTTCATGTCTTGTTTCTTATAAATTTCATTGCTGTTCTCAAGACCATATTATGTTGACGTAGACTCTCCCGTATATGGTCAAAGTAGTCTGTAAATATTGTATTCCGTTAATATTAGATGTATTTGGGTGATCTGAAATCAAAGTATGGTGCGTATTTTAAAATACACATCCTCTATATAATAAAAAATCATATAAAAATTGTAATTTATATGTTCTATTATAGTTAATTATATTTATTCATTCATTCTTTATTCATTTATTAGACGCCGATCGTAGAGATATAGGCGAATATAAGTAGTGAATGAGTGTGATGAATGTATATGAGCGAGTATAATCTTTGTTATTACCTGAGTTCGACTTAGCTAAGAAAGGACTATTTATTAATAGCCCAATAACCAGGCCAACTATGGGACATACAGCTTTACGTGGAATCCAAACCACGTATTGTTTTAGTCTGATTTTTCAGGTAACTGTTAAGTCTGACACTCAGTTCTCATCCTTGCGCAACATCAGAACCTTGACTACCATCCAACATGGAAACATCAGACTTCCCTAGTAGTGTCCATGTCGATCGAAACCATTGAGTGGACGCCGTGTCGGTATTAATTAAAAGGACCGAGAATGGAATCTATCGACTACAATTTCCCAAACACTTATTATGATTAAAATGATCATACAGTACTATTTGAATAAATAAGAAGATAGTTAAGAAAATAGTGCCTAAAAATTTATTTATAGGAAAATAAATTATATTGTTACTATGAAACCAATAATAAATATTAACAACATTTAAAATTAGTTGGGCTATCTTATTTTAATTTAATATCGCGACATAATTACAAATAATATAATAAGTATATCCTATCATAAAATGGGTTTAATATTTCTTATTTATGTTCCCTACCGTTTAATATGATTGTCTGTGATATTCGTCCTTATAAATCACTTGAATGTCCTTAATGTTAAGTCAAGGCTAAACTGTATACTGGTTGAACAATAACAAATATATTGATAAAAGCATTTGCATTATGAAACTTAAATGATACTGAAGCAACCTGATTCACAATTTACAGACGTATAAATGGCCTAGAAACCAGGATACAGCCACTTACGAACGTGCCCATTCAACTATCTTACCACTTTCACTAGACTTTCCAGTGAACATCCCTAAATACCGTGACGTCACGTGACCTCGACAGAACTGTTCAACTGTTTTCACTCACAGTTTTATAACGTTCCTATTGACTGTTGTAGAATAACACAAGTTCATAAAATAAATTAAAAATAGTACAGTTCCCTCAATACATTCTTAATTTTATAGGCGAGCTTCTGAAGACCTTCCTCAAGACTAAGTGACTTATATTAATACATATACAATTAAAATCCCAGTATTACAAACATTGTCTTTAAAAATTAAACCTTTAGTTAGTTTTTAATTAAATTGTTTGGGAGATTGTAGGTGATAGGTTCCATCCTCGGTCTTCTTAATACCGACACGGCGTCCGCTCAATGGTTGCCATCAACGTGGACACTACTAAAGAAGTCTGGGGTGTCCATGTTGGATAGTCAAGGTTCAGATGTTGTGTAGGGAAAAGAACTGAATATCAGACTTGTCAGTTAGCTAAAAATTATACCAACTCTACGTGGTTCGGATTCCACGTAAATCTGTAGGTCCTATGGTTGCACTTTCTATTGGCTATTAATAAATAGTCCTATCTGACATAATTCGAACTTAGATAGTAATAATGACTACACTCTTTCTTATTCACTCATCACACTCATTCGAATTCCATATTCGCCCAAATCTTGAAGATCGACGTATTAAGAATATATAAATAAATTAAATAAATAAATAAATAAAAATTAGATATTACGTCAGTTTGAAATGTACTGGTCTATATTTTCTAATAGTATGTATGACATACCTTACTTGTTATGAGCTAACAAGCTATTTAGTCATTTGCCTATAATACAAGTATATTAGACATACACAAATGACCAATTTTGAAATCTAAGTACATCAGTCCTATATACGATGATTTTTTTTAATGCAAGTAAAACTCTAATGACTATGTAAAATATCTTTGTAGTACCTACTGGATGCCAAACATCATTCCATGTAGATACTACGAGAAGTGAGTATAGTAAATCTTAACTAATTTTGTAAAATGTAAAATGGAAAAACATGTGTATAATCCATTTATTCTTCAATTACGTGTTTCAAACATTATTAAATTTTTTGTGATTTGTGGACGCATTTTAAAGATATACCTTTGCTAAATTCCACATACTAATATTTTGTGTTTGTATTTCAAGTCTGCACTAAAGCGCAGTTTTGTAACCGCGCTTTAGGGCACACTGTCACTGCTTGGAGACAGTGTCGCTACTTGGGGACAGTGTCGCTACTTGGGTACACTATCGCTACTTTGGGACAGTGTCGCTACTTGGGCACACTGACGCTACTTGGGCACACTGTCGCTACTTGGGGACAGTGTTGCTACTTGGGGACAGTGTACCCAAAAACGCTACTTGGGCACACTGTCGCTACTTGGGGACAGTGTCGCTACTTGGACACACTGTTGCTACTTGGGGACAGTGTCGCTACTTGGACACACTGTCGCTACTTGAGCACACTGTCGCTATTTGGGCACACTGTCACTACTTGGGCACACTGTCGCTACTTGGGAACAGTGACGCTACTTGGGCACACTGTTGCTACTTGGGCACACAATCACTACTTGGGAACACTGTCGCTACTTGGGGACAGTGTCGCTACTTGGGCACACTGTCGCTACTTGGGGACAGTGTCGCTACTTGGGCACACTGTCGCTACTTGGGCACACTGTCACTACTTGGGCACACTGTCGCTACTTGGGGACAGTGTCGCTACTTGGGCACACTGTCACTACTTGGGCACACTGTCGCTACTTGGGGACAGTGTCGCTATTTGGGCACACTATCACTACTTGGGCACACTGTCGCTACTTGGGGACAGTGTCGCTACTTGGGCACACTGTCGCTACTTGGGCACACAATCACTACTTGGGAACACTGTCGCTACTAGGGGACAGTGTTTTTGAGATTGTAGGTGATAAGTTCTAAGCTGTTTTTGCTATCGGCATAGGCACTAATAGAGAAGTTCGAGTATCCAGGTTGGGTGGTAGTCAGTGAACGGATTTTATGTAGGGGAAAGAAAAACCATCAGGCTTGTCAATTGGCTGAAAATTTGGCCAACACTACGTTGATCGGGTTTAACGTAAATTTGCAGCTACCTTAGTTGCTTCTGTATGTTTGGCTATTAACAAATAACCGTTTATATTCGTCTTACAATATGCTCAAAACTGTATCAGCGTCTCTTGTCTGAGAATAATCTGAGGATATTTTAATATGAAACCATTGCTACAAAAATAAACAGTAAATATAGCTGTATCATAAGTAGATTTCACGCCTTTTTATTCAACAGAAATAACTGACACTATTTAATAAACTTGAACTTTGAAATGAAATGTTAAATGAAAACACTTAAACAAATAAATGTAGGGAAAAATGGGCTTTCCATATAAAAACTTGTTCGTATAGCTAACAAATTATTTTGGGAAATATGAAGATTTTTGCTGAAAACTTATATGTTTTGAACATATCCTAAATTTTGTATCATGGATTATTTAGGATTACTGAGCCCAATATATACGATAAATATACGAGTATATTCTAAAATAAAATAACCCTAGTTTCTGCTTCAGTTTTCATATTAGGCTAAATAAGTATAAGTAAACATGAAGTATATTTATTGGTATAATATATATAATAATTTCCATCCAAGAAAATAATTAACATGCATTATTTTTACCTGGAGCTGTTAGCAATCCATTTCCCAAAAAAGGATTAAGGAACTTGTATATGTCGTCTTTTTCCAGAGTGCTCGAACTGTTCAGGACTGTCTAAAGTAACAAATTATATTATCTAGTAACTATGTATTGTCAATATTGTCACTTGAGTTAGTATATTAAATAATAATGATAAGATTTAACTTGTGTTTAAATATTCAAAGACAAAATATTATGTTTACAATCTATGTTCAATACTTTATAACTTACAGTCTTTCTCTCTTGAGAACTGTCATTATTAACAAAGAAAGATGTGATTTGTACTGTTTCTCTTTTTTATTTACAATTATTTACTAAACAAAAACTAATAATTTTATTGCAAAGCTCTCTCTCTCTCTCTCTCTCTCTCTCTCTCTCTCTCTCTCTCTCTCTCTCTCTCTCTCTCTCTCTCTCTCTCTCTCTCTCTCTCTCTCTCTCTCTCTCTCTCTCTCTCTCTCTCTCTCTCTCTCTCTCTCTCTCTCTCTCTCTCTCTCTCTCTCTCTCTCTCTCTCTCTCTCTCTCTCTCTCTCTCTCTCTCTCTCTCTCTCTCTCTCTCTCTCTCTCTCTCTCTCTCTCTCTCTCTCTCTCTCTCTCTCTCTCTCTCTCTCTCTCTCTCTCTCTCTCTCTCTCTCTCTCTCTCTCTCTCTCTCTCTCTCTCTCACACACACACACACACACACACACGCACGCACGCACGCGCGCGCGCGCGCGCGCACACACACACACACACACACACACACACACACACACATACACGTTCTAAAAATATTTATAAAATGTATAATCAAAGTCTCTAGCAACATTACCTGGACATCCATTGGGTCTGACAACACAAAAACTGGCAGAGGTCCAACCCACAGACAAAACAGGCCTTGGAATTCCGTAGTGAATTTAATTAGATTTTGTGTAACACCTAGGCATACAAACAAGGTCATTAACATCTAGTATATTATCTTAGTTAATTTATGGATAAGAAGCTTGAAGCTAACTATAGGTCAATCAGTTTAGTTCATCGATATAATATTTTTCATAATATTTATGTTATGAAGTTATAACATAATATTTATATTAATTTTAAATGTATAATAATTATAGTCATAATATACTCTCTATTCAATATTTTTCCAAGTTTATTGCTATTAATTTATATGCATTTATAAGAATATATGTAATATAATTTTAGTATAATTACATATTTCCTAAATAATTTATGAATTTAAGATTAAAATGTAAAATTGACTTAGTAGAGTAGAAACAAGGGTAAATAATAAGGACATATAGTCAAAATTTGTAGTTAACAAATGAAAAAAATAAAAATACATATATAATGTAAGAGTAATTTTTTATGATCACCACATTTTACTTGTATATAATTGAATTCTGTCATTTATTTGTGAAGAAATTAAATAGTTTACTAAAAATATATATATTTAAAACAGATAAACTAAAGATTTTCGTAATAAATTTCGACTCACCGATGACCAATGGGTAATATATATATAGTATGTAATAAAGTTCAAACTGTGTACCCTTTAACATTATTGAAATTATTTCAAATAACGTTTCAACTTAATAGTCATTTTCAAGTCTAAATAAAATAATTAATTTAAGTATGTAATATTTGTTTAAATAAAAATATTAATCATGTGGTTTTTGTTAATATTGATAAATGTTCATCAGTTGGTGATGTTTTTTAATAATAATTTTGAATGTTTTGAATCTTATCAAACATTGGACTTGTGTAGCTGTTTTGTGTGTTCAATATGTTCACTGGATTTTCTTGTTGTGCTAAATATATATGTAATTATTCTGTTGCATTTATTTTCTTGCCCATTTTTATAAAATTTAATATTTTCTTGTTTTCTTCAATTTGGAGTACGTGTGGTCTGTAGAGAGAAAGTGTTCGGCGAAGGTGGGTTTCATTGTAGTTGTGTTATAGCTTCTGAGAGCTTGTATGTGTTCTTGAAAGCGTGTTTTGAATGGTCTTCCAGTTTGTCCAATGAATTTATCACAGTATGTACAATTAATTTTTAAATACCTGAATTGTTGTAAATGTTGTCATTATTGCGTTATTTTTGAGATTTTTATCTAAAATTTGGAATGTGTTGTGGTGTGTTGGGAAACTTAATTTGTAATTTGTATTTTGAAAGGTTTTTCGAATAGCTTTGTTTAGGCTTGTGTTATATGGTAAGTTAATAAATTTTATCTTCTTTGGGTCTTGATTTGTCAAGGTGTTATTTATTTTCTTTTTTTGTTTCTAATTAGTTTGTCAATCATGTTTGGTTTTTATCCGATTTTTATTGCCAAATATTTTACTATACTTTTTTCTTCATTGAAGTGTTTCTCGTTCATTTGTATGTTTATCAGACGATTTATCATATTATGGAAAGCTGATAATCTGTATTGCCAGGGATGATTAGATGTAGATAGCATTATAAGGTCAGTTTGTGTAGGTTTTCTGTAGATTTTGAATTAATGTTTATTGTTGTATTTGGTAATCGATAGATCTAAATAATTAATTTCATCACTTTGGGTTTCTTTGGTGAATTGTATTTTGGGGAATATAGAATTAAATTAAATTTTTCTTAATTTTTTTCTTAAGTTTTTCTTCCAAGTTTCATCAAATAAACAAATAATGACATAAACATATCGGTACCAGTATATAATAGGAAATGGAGCTTTCGACTTTCATTAATTTTCGTCATATAATGAACAATAATCATAATAAATTATTAATGTTTACTATAAGTATATCTTTGAGAGTATCGGGATTTTAACTCATTCAATTATCTTTTATAATTGTATTATAATCGACAACAATGCACATGTATGGGTGGGTCAATATTACTGCACGTGTCTTGTAGCACGTCCAGTGCACCATTTCAACCACTTAGTAAAATCGTAAGCTATCTTAAAACCCTCCTAGACCAAATGGATGACCATAAACCCAAAGTAAACATTATTTTTCTAAAATCTATTTACAAAACACAAGACTGGAGTAAGCTTTGTAAAAAAACATTACTACGCTGATTACAAGCTTAAAAAATAACTCCTTGTTTATGCAAAAGTGAAAATGAAACATATTTAGTTAAATATTCCTGACAGATAATGTTTTAATTGGAAATATTTAAAATTTTAAGTATAGTTTTTATCGAGTAACATCGAGTCGAACGATTTTTTTAAAACGTAATTAGTATATTAAAACTAATGTACTATATCTAATTTTAAATAAGGTAATATCAAATACTTATTTTGTCACTACAGTATTCTGGATAATTTTACTTCTTTAATCTGAAATAAAGTTTCTGTGAAAAACGAAATAAAATGGTATATGTACTATGCACAGTTTAGTATTTTATATGTTCAATGTGATTAAGTAATATAAAGTCACCAACGGATTCTCTGAATCGATGGTTACACAATTTAAGGAACTCACGTGTTATGCCTCCAGCAAACAGAAGTGCATTCCCAAGCAGTGGAGTTGTTGGTGGGCAGGGCAGTTTCGATGCTGTGGAAAGAATCCGTCTGTGGCTCCAAAAAAATTGCAAGTACCACAATAGGAAAACTGCTAAGAGAACTAACGTCAGCACTAACCATGCCACCATCTTGCTTTCTATAAATTGAACATTTAAACGTTCTAAATATATTGTATGTATGCGTAAAGTATTTACATTTGTTGAATAAATATCTATTATAAGTACTAATAATTAGAAGTATTACATTTTTTAATTAATGTAATTTATAAACTTCTTATTTGATAAAAGTGTTATAGAGAGAATATGCATAAGCAGCATTTTTTTATAAATGTAAGTACCTTCAACTTAAGTTCCAGGAAAACTACTTTATTTTGAGTAATCTCTTTCCTATAGGGAATATTGCTTAGTGGATGTTACACCTTTTATGAGAGTAAGATAATTTATGGTCTTTCCTGAACCCCTTACAGTCAATATAGGCCATGTATAAATGTTCAAATGAATCAAGTTCTTGAATTTCAAAAGATCTATGAATAATGAAATAAAATAAAGTAAACTTAGAGGGTGTTTTTTGTTTATTTTGTCACCATTGAGATCTTGTACACTATAAAACTGACAATAAACTTGAAATGGGGGATATTCCCCCATTTGATAATTATAATAATGAACATTTTTGATAATTATAATAATGTTCAGGGGGCATTTTTCAATAAGGCCTATTTTACAATAAGGCCCTATTTTCAATAAGACCCATTTTACAAAAGGCCCATTTTACAATTAAGCCGCCAACCAAGTTTTTTTATGATGGAACAACCAATATCTTATGATGGTTTTGTATTGTACACATATTTTAATATTTGTATACTGTACTAGGCTAATTTTTAATATAACGAATCGTATACGAGTAACATAAAGGACAACATGTCATATATTGCAGGTAGGTCTAGGTCTAAAGATTATGTTAAATGTGGGTTTACCACTTTGTTAAAATATGTAAATTAGTTCACAATATAGGGCTACTGTAATAGATTCAATAAAGTACCCTTTATTCATTTTTTATTAATAAACACAACCGGTTTCTACATAGGACAAACCGGAGGAATATTTAATTCACGTTACAAAGAACACAAACAAGCAATAAAAAACAAGAAATCTAGATAAATCAAACTAAACTTTTCCTAAAATATTCTCCAGTAAAATCACAGTTACCAAAATATCAATGAAAATTTTGCAAATCTAGAATTTTACAGAAAGGAAAAAAATTAATTCAAAAGAAAATTTACACATATACAAGAAAATAAACAATTGTAAATAAACTATTACAATGAACTACAGCACATACAGTACGCAAATCAAAATTAAAAAACTAATTTAGGAAAAATAAGAAAAATTAAAAAACATAATAGTCAAAAATAAAATTCAACTCACACACACACACTAAATTAATCATATGTTATTTATATCTGTTTTTATTTTTATAACTGTTCATTTATTGTAGGTTATATATTTGTACACTCTGAAGATGGCCTAAGAGCCGACACTGGTCGTGTGTTATAGTAAAAAATGAATAAAGAGTACTTAATTGAAATTATTACTCTATTTCTTAAAATAGTTTACCAATATTTCCATAGCCTGATGTTAATTTTAACCATGCCAGTGCTGAAACAGAAACAATTTTAACCTACAGACTTTTAGTCTTTCAATAATTACTGTTGACTGAGCCAATTATTCTGCATTACCTAACGTAATAATAGTTTTTATAGTTTTTTTCAGAGCTCATGGAGTATAAAATAAAGATAAAGGAAATCTACTCATAGTTGAAGTGTATGTTCTAGGTTACAGAAACTGGAGTGTAGCGAGTATAGCATACTTAGAGATGTATTCTAATAAATATGCACCAAAACTTAGGTGATTTATAACGAATAAGTCCTTATAAATGTATTACGTTAGGTGATAGCCATACAACTTCCACTCATAAAAAAATAAAAGTAAATTAAAAAATGTAATTTACTCTATAAAAGCTGTTCATAGAATAGATGTATCATTTTATACAATAAAAAACTCGCTTTTAACCGAAACATCGGAATAAATTAACAATTTATCATATGAAAATTAAAAAATTAATCTTTTATAGAGAATAATTGGCACAGTGAGCAGTAATTGTGACGGGATGGAGGTTTATAGGTTAGTAATTGTTTATGTCCCAACAAAGGTACCGTTCTAATTAACAACTGGCTATTGTAACAGTGGTCTACTAGCCTTCTTTTAAGAGATAGGTGAAGACATACGTGTATTGTTTATCTTAGGCTCCATGTAACTAGTATAAGATTTGGTATATTAAACAATTACCGAAGTCAAAAAAAATCTTTAAATTATTCGTATTATCTGAAACCACTATAAAATATTGGGTATTAAATTGTAAAAAATGTAAACCTGAATATTTTTAATCATCTCCAAAAAATGAGAATTTTCATGTTGTAAGTTTTATTGTTTAAAAGATCCCAAAAATGAGACAGTTATAAAAATCCTGTATAAAAATGATAATAAATTATTAAGAACATTATAGCCTTTTGTATCATTATAATATCCTTTTATTACGTACTAGAAGTATATTACATCATAAATAAAATATTGGCTGTGTGAATCTAACGCTGTACGTACATTAATTAAGGAAAAGGATTATTTTTTTTAATTCATTTAAAACATAGCAGGCCCAATACAGTCATTCGTATGATACTTAAATTGTTTAAATTATATGATTCCTAGTTTAAAAGTAATTAGAGATACGAATTGCCCTTTATTAGAATAAAATCTAGGAAGTTGTCATACCTGATTAAAAAACTAAGAGGAATCTTTTTGTCAATAAACCTTAATATAATTTGTCCTTTATTATTCGTTTCATTGCAAACAACCTTTATTTTACAAAAGAAGAATCACGTTTTGTTACAGAGTTCTTAACAAAGTAATAATAAGTCAATAAATTGAATAATAACTATACTTAAATACCCCTTTTTTCCTTTTTATAATAATACAATCTGAAAAGGAATAAAAAGTACACTTTTATTCCTTATTTACAATCTGAAGATGGCCAAAGAGCCAAAACCGGTCATGTATTATTATAAAAAGGAATAAAAGAGTACTTAATTGTAGTTATTATTCAATTTATTAAACTAGTAGCCCTAACTCGTGAACCAGTTTATACATTTGATAATGAGTTGCCAAACTTGCTAAAGCTATAACTCAAAAACAAAAAGGAATGTATCCTCTGATGGGTAGTTCATGCATGACATTTGCTTTCTGTACAAAGCAAATGAGCTCTATGGTTGTGATGACGTTTTGATAGCATGTTGGTGAGGTAATATCGTTCCTAACTCTCATGAGTAACTAAAATAAAAAAATATTGCACGGAAGACTTATTTAAAATTATAGTAAGTTTAATGTAGTTTTAAAAATTAGTTATCTGCAACGATGTTGGGTGCTTATCACAGTTATTATTTAGATGAATGAACATTTAGTTATTTGCAACGATGTTGGGTGCTTATCACAGTTCTTATTTAGATGAATGAACATTTAGTTATTTGCAACGATGTTGGGTGCTTATCACAGTTCTTATTTAGATGAATGAACATTTAGTTATTTGCAACGATGTTGGGTGCTTATCACAGTTCTTATTTATATGAATGAACATTTAGTTATTTGCAACGATGTTGGGTGCTTATCACAGTTCTTATTTAGATGAATGAACATTTAGTTATTTGCAACGATGTTGGGTGCTTATCACAGTTCTTATTTAGATGAATGAACATTTAGTTATTTGCAACAATGTTGGGTGCTTATCACAGTTCTTATTTAGATGAATGAACATTTAGTTATTTGCAACGATGTTGGGTGCTTATCACATTTCTTATTATGATGTTGGGTGCTTATCACAGTTCTTATTTAGTTGAATGAACATTTAGTTATTTGCGATGATGTTGGGTGCTTATCACAGTTATTATTTAGATGAATGAACATTTAGTTGTTTATTGTGCTATTGTTAATTTTTATATAATTTTCATTGAAAAAAAATTTAATGAAGACGTAACTTGATTATACTGTTTGAATGACAGTATATAATATTATTAAATTGCGTAATATTTAAAAATATTGTTTGATTATGTCGTAATTGTCATTCATGTGAGGGAAAGTGGGTTGGTCGTCATCGTCTTGTGAGCGATGATGACTAGGTTTTATTTGTCATATGAAGGTGGACGAGTTGGCCTGATCATAATCATCATATAAGGGAGGAGAGGTTGGTCGTAATTGTCTTGTAAGAGAAGGTGGTTTGATCGTATTTGTCTTGTGAGGGAATGTCAGAGTGCTGTTTCATGAGAGTAAGATAGGTGGGCTGGTATGTATGGGTGAGTTGGTGGGCTGGTATGTATGGGTGAAATAGGTGGGCTGATATGTATGGGTGAGTTGGTGAGTTACTTAAACAATACGATCATTTTAAGCTAGTATAAACATAAAACATTTACAAATATATAATATGCATTACTGGAACCATATATTAAAATCTATTGAATTAATATTAACACCTACGTACAATTAATAGTATTAAAAACCCTTATAAAAGCGAAAACATCTCCCAGATTATTGATACTTAATCTTAAGCACAAGAAGTTACATTCTTGGTAGAAAAATACACTATTGTATGCTATTGTAGTAATTAATTTTCAAATAACCCACTAACTGCTTATAGAATGAGTATTTGAAGGGATGCTCTTTCTCAACTGCACATACCGTTCTAGTATGTATACATACAATCTATTGGGGGGGGGGGGGTTCCAGTGCCACGGAATAATAAATGTATCCAATCTGGCGTGTGTTTACTACCCATACAAGATTGAGAACAAAGTGAAACAACTTTTCTTTGAACTATTTGCTTACCTAAATTTACATAGAGGATAATATATACTGTATGTTCTTTTGCCACCGTAATGCATCTGAAGATAGAAACAATTTTATTACTTTTTATAAACAATTTTTGAAACACGTTTTTTAATTAGGACAGTTTTAAGTAAAATCAAATAAGTCACAGAGTATGCATTATAAACAAATGTGTTATTTACACAAATAAAGCTATATTTATAAGGCGAATTACTTATTTATGATGCCTACCTTCTAAAAATATGGTAAAAGGAACGTGGGTACATTAAACTTCCTTACTGAAGGAATATATCTCCTAACATATCTGATTACAGATCATATGTACTTTATTTGTAAACATGTATTTTAACCCTTAAACATTATTTTAACTCACCCAAGTGCTATACTTGAAATGTGGCGTTAATGATCCTGTTTGTATGCAAGAGACGAATAACTTGGAAGACAATACCTCGTTACGCGAGCCTATCATAGAAATGGCTATTTGATAACAGGAAGGCCCTCGTGTTCAGGGTCTTTGTCACTGCCAACAGTCTGACAGGTGTCATCTACCTCATGAAATAACGATTTAATGTGCATTTCGTTTACAGATATTGTTATATTCTAAAATATAAAACTCCATTACATATACATGCTTTATTAACACGGGAAAAAGGTTCAAGAGACATCCCTTGGATAATTATAACACGTCTATAGTGAATCATATTAATAAACTAACACTAAAAAGGATATGTAATATAAACATTAATAATATTTAAATATACCCTACAAAATATAAATTAGTTTTATCTCTTAAAAATTAGATATCCTATATAATTATGAGTCTAAGAAATACTAAATAATATAAATTCTGAATTCTCATAGAAGGTATTAATGTAACAGTACTCTAGTAAAATTCAAAAAACAAAATATTTGGCGTAAACAGAATTAAAAAATGTAGGCCAAGAAAAAAAAAAGCAATTATTGTTCCAGTGTAATTATTAACACTGTCATCACTCTTGAGCTTCCTCGGATAGTGACCCACCCACCCTCCCATACTCGTACAGTGGTATTGACTCACCCTACCTACCCACTCACACTACACCTACAGTAGTATTAACCCACGCACCCATACACGTACAGTGATATTGAGGGTGGGTGCTACTGACCCAGAGTAGTACAGTGCTACTAGCTCAGACTAGTACAATGCTACTGGCACACCCGTCCTCCCAGACATGCCCAGAGCTACTCTATGGGTATGGGAGGGCATGTAGATCAATATGTGTATGGTTGGACGAGTGAATCAAAACCACTCTATATGTATGGGTGGGAGGGTGAGTCAGTACCTCCGTATGTATATGGGTGGGCGAGTGGATCAATACCCCTCTATATGTATGGGTGGGAGGGTGAGTCAGTACCTCCGTATGTGTATGGGTGGGCGAGTGGATCAATACCACTCTATAGTATGGGTGGGAGGGTGAGTAAGTACCTCCGTACGTGTATAGGTAATCAGGTGGGTCAATTTATCTTTGTTATCATCCAAGATATTTAATTAATTCAATTTAATAACTCTGGATACAGTTAAAAATTTATTATTTTTATATCGAAAAAAACGTTATAATAAGACCCTTAGGTGTTTTACACAGTCACTTAAGGTAATGGCTTGTATAGATATATTTGGTTATATAAAGAGAACATGTTGCAATGCACCATTGTATAAACTAACAACAAATGTTTTATAATCCATTATATCCTTTTCTAATGATGTACAACGATTAAAAATTTACCTATGTTAACTTTTTTAATATTTTCGTATAAAATTGCACCACTGTATTTCGATTATCAGCTACACAACTTAAATTAATGAAAACATGATTTAATGCTAATCCAAAGCACATAGCGATAATATTACCATCATAATAAGTAAATGCAACAATTTTGCTTTTATACACAATACCATATATATATTTAAAATAATCTATAAAGCATGGTACACTTCATTTAAAAATTATAAAACAACCAATCGAAATATATATTAAGATATAAAATAATCATAAATATGGCTTACAGTTTTCTACAACACTCTAAGTCAAGAGGAATAAATATGGCTTACAGTTTTCTACAACACTCTAAGTCAAGAGGAATAATAACTAGCCGGCAAAAAGTATAGTTAATGCAGTGAAATGTCACTATTTATTGTAAGGACACTAATGGAACATGTATCACCATATAAAATAAGGTAAATGAATTTCAATACTCTGTTGTAAGAAGTAAAGACAATACAATAAGATTGCATGACTTAAAACAAAATCACTACAGAAAAAGTACTGATACATATATTTAAAATAATACGTTGTAAGATAATATTGTTAGGAATAAAATAACTAAACTGTTCAGTGCCATTCATATAAACACTAACATTGATTTTAAGGGCATCAAACTGTGATTTGACATTATAAGAACCATGTTAATTGATTAAGATGAACCTTTTATAACATAAAGACAACACAGTACGGTATTATACCATCATGAGTAATGGCCACATTACAGTGCTCTTAACTATCATATAATATAAAGACAACACAGTACGGTATTATACCATCATGAGTAATGGCCACATTACAGTGCTCTTAATTATCATATAATATAAAGACAACACAGTACGGTATTATACCATCATGAGTAATGGCCACATTACAGTGCTCTTAACTATCATATAATATAAAGACAACACAGTACGGTATTATACCATCATGAGTAATGGCCACATTACAGTGCTCTTAACTATCATATAATAAAGGCAACACAGTACGGTATTATACCATCATGAGTAATGGCCACATTGCAGTGCTCTTAACTATCATATAATATAAAGACAACACAGTACGGTACTATACCATCATGAGTAATGGCCACATTACAGTGCTCTTAACTATCATATAATATAAAGACAACACAGTACGGTATTATACCATCATGAGTAATGGCCACATTACAGTGCTCTTAACTATCATATAATATAAAGACAACACAGTACGGTATTATACCATCATGAGTAATGGCCACATTACAGTGCTCTTAACTATCATATAATATAAAGACAACACAGTACGGTATTATACCATCATGAGTAATGGCCACATTACAGTGCTCTTAACTATCATATAATAAAGGCAACACAGTACGGTATTATACCATCATGAGTAATGGCCACATTGCAGTGCTCTTAACTATCATATAATAAAGGCAACACAGTACGGTATCATACCATCATGAGTAATGGCCAAATTACAGTGCTCTTAACTATCATATAATAAAGGCAATAAAGAACAGAAAACTGTTGTACAAAGTGCAGTAAACTATACGATCATAAATGATAAGCTCCTTAGGATGCATTATAATTTTATAAAATAAAAGAAATTTTTTTTAAAATACCAGGAAATAAAATATTTGCAGGAAGATAAACGACTATAAAAACCACGCAGGATATATATACCATGTGATTTAAAACGAGGACACTTAAATGTTCATAAACTACAATCAAAATTACAAAATGCTTACTCTGTTAAATACATTGGAATCATCGAAGAACGCGATACCTTGTGAATAAAGAAGAACGCGATACCTTGTGAATAAAGAAGAACGCGATATCTTGTGAATAAAGAAAACTTAGTACAATGTTTGTCATATTAAAAACACAAGTTTAGTAGGTAAATTACTTACAAACTGAAACTAACCTCGTAAAATGTTATATTTATTTATATAAATAATTCATTACAACCCGGTTTTTCCATTATTGTACGGATAACCACTACATTTAGGATCACGTGGAAGAAGTTATGGTTTGAGTATGAAATAGGATGGAGAAGTAAATGGTTAACATTTCTGTCAATCAATGAGTTTATATATGATTGATTGTATAAACATTATTGTTATAGAAATTTACATTTTCATTGGGAAAATACCAATGTTTTAAATTATTTTATTAATAAATAAATTAATTACAGTTTAATAATCTACGTATAAATACAGGCAACTTGTTAGGAATTATTATAAATAATTTGTTTGTAAATAAATAATATGTAATACAAAAATGTGAGCAGAGGCTACAATCAGTGTTCACTTAGTAAACTTACTATAAAGTTACATATAACACAACATTCAGTTTTTATAATTACATGGTAACAATCAAAGTTACATTATTGGTGTAAAACCAAGGTAGCGTCATGTACAAAGCCATACAACACAGAGTATAAAACTTACCCGGCCTTTTTAGAACAGAAACCACCCACAAAGCCTAGCTGATCCACACTGGTGCTATTGTATCCATCTCCTTCCTAACAGACCAAACACGTGACGTCACTCAGGAGACAGCCTTCACTTCCCGGTGGGGGACACTTGCGTAGTTTCAGTAGTGCACTTGTCAACTTTACTTAATGTCTTGTTAAAAAAAATACTTAGAGAAGCTTTATAGTACGGATTAACTACCCTCATCTTATTAGGAAAATATAACTCTGGCCTTTTAAAATTATATCTTTACTTATAAATGATATGTTTATGTTTAAATGCTTGTATATAAATATGAAGCTTTTGCTTACGAGACATGTTTTTTTCTCAAAGCATTCCCATCGCATACCCTCACCTCAATATTATGTACTTTTAAAATAGTCTAAAACTATTTTTTCCCACCAATAAAAATAAAAATTTTAGCCAAGTTTAAATACGTTAAGGCTTTACTCTATAAGTATAATACACATTATATTTTATTTTATTATAACTAACAACGTATTTAATCACTTATAATTAAATATTGTACTGTATTGTTTAGTAAACATATTAAGTAGGTTATTTATAATTGGTAAGTTGAAAATAATTAAAATCAATAGTAATCAAAACTACTTGCAGTTTAAAAGCAAGAATATTTTTTTAGTAAATCACTGCTAACAACATTTACTTAAATTAGTAATAAATATTAAATTGAATATATTTATACAGTTTTGAGCTTATATGTAATTTTTTACGTAATTTATATGTCATTATGTGAGCAATCAAATCAACCTTAACCGTGATTTAATAATTAATGTTAATAATAAATATGCTAAATAGCTAAATAAACTATATTTTCATTTATGACTCGTATCACTTTTATTCTGGGCAATCACATAATGCTAAACTGTTTGTATCGACTGTACAAACACATATGATATCACACTTTAAAGGGTGGTTAAAACAATGTATTCCTTAATCATGTCTCCCTAATTATGAATATTCTGCATATATATATATATTAAATTTACAATTGCGTAAAGATTATTATATCATGTAAATTTGTAAATTTTTGTAAATTAAATGTTTCCCTATTTTTGCCTCTGTTCAGTCTAATTGTACTTCCATCATTTTATTACGACAGACTTCTCAACGTCTTTTCTGACGTGTATGGGATAACAATTGATACAAATGTAGAAACAAAACTAAATTTAACAAAAACTAAATTTAACATATAAAAGCGTCCAAAGATATACATCTCAAATTATGTTATAATTTTCATGTCGTTATAATTTCGTTTGTTAGTTTTTTTATATTGCAATTTATTTTTTATCACTATTATGATTAGTGCATCACTAATACTACATGCACTACAGTTTTTATTTAGTAGGTTAGCTTGCTAAAATTGCATCCTTAAAACATATATACTTATAGGGCTTTTATTATAAAACTGGGAAGGAGTTCTACTTATATATTTTATTATGTTCTCTCATGTAGATGGAAAATACTAATATTTATTATATGCCCAGTGTATACCAATAAACTTGTTAAATATTTACGAAAACTAACCCCTTTTTCAGTATATGACTGATGTTACTTTAATGCTCTGTAATTATGAAATACACCTTTGTGTTATCTATCAAATTATTTTGTACTTAATAGGCTACATTTTTATAATAAATATCACCTAACTTCGACTAATATTTTTATCACCGTTACGAGTTCAATGCTCTTACGGTGAAATATTTATTGAGATTATACATTCATCTTTTTTAATGTATAAATTTCAAATATAGAAAATAAAATATGTTTATTTATAGAATAATTTTTTTATTAAATCGTAATCACAATGTTATCACTATAAAGTAGATAAACTAATAAAATAATGACAGGGAATTTCAAGACTTTCTATGAATGAGTCATTCGCTGTACAATACAAATAAAACAAAATATGTTAATACAATAAAAAAAAAATAATAATAATTCAACTAATACTTTTTATGTGTTAATTAGTATAATAATCATTGCATGCATTATACGATAGTATGAGATCTTTTTGGCTGAATACCTTAAATCTAAGCCCAAAAAGTTTGATTAAATTTTTATAAATCTGCTAAATAAATAAAAATAATACTATATGGAAATACCATTTTACTTAATAGTTAATGTATTTACTACAAACATATTTTCAAAATCTGTAACTTTTCTTGTAATGGACTTTTCTGTAGAGGATCATCATCCAAGAGATGCTTATTGGTTTATTATATTAGGAAAACCAATATATTATTATCCCTGTGCAGTGTTGAAATATTCATTTATAACTGGAAAATGTTCTGGGACACACTGTCCTGTCATGTTATATGTTTTTGTGAGATGTGAGTTCTTAAATTTTAAAAAGTTTTTTTAGTTTTACAATTTTGTCTTATAAACATCGTTGTTAATAAATAAATCTATTATAGGTACATATAATATAAATATAAATAAATATATATTTATATTATATTATATTATGTATAAATATATAATATTCGTACAATTAAACACGTGCATTATATATGAAGGTAAGTCATTTATACATATAACAAATTGCGTAGTGCCATATGAACGAAATAACTAGCTCCAACAGTCTAGTGCTCTGTGGATACTTTAGGGTCAATTTATTTTAAATAAGCCAGACAGCTTGGGAATTAATTTCAAAATATTTCAACATTGCTATAATTAAAATGTTTTACCTTCAAACATTTTAAAATTCTGCTTATAGTAACATCCGTTAATGCGTGTTCTTAATTTTATATATTATCATACAATAAATGTTTCTACAATGCAGGTTATAGATGAAAGTAGCTTAAATTAGGTAAGTAACTGACAATCTAAATATGCAATAACTGACGATCTTCCTGTTAAGATATATACCTATAACCCAGTGAAATACCTATATAGTGGTACCTATTACTATACCGTTATTGAATCTATGTCCTGTTAAATGTAATTCAAAAGATTAGTATTAATTCAAAGTCGTTATTTAAAACAAAAAATTATCATTGACCTAATATCATCGATAGCAACTCTAAAGAAGTACTTTTTATGGCGTAAACAATAGTGGAATGAACAGGAAATATTACATGGTCAGCAATTGAAGCAAGAAACTACCTTGATATAATCCAACAAGGAATTAGATTTGTATTATTTTAACACATTCATTATTTAAATAATTATCAGTCTTTAGTTGTCGGTTGGTCAAGAAATATATACAATAAAAAATTAATCCCTCTAACATTAAAATTAAAATAATTAAATAGTGATTGGAATAAATAAGCAGTGTTTTGTTGTGCAAGGATGTCCAGTTTTTATAGTAAACGTGTAATATACTGAGTCTAGTGCAGTTGATAATGTTAAAATATTAAATTATATATGTTTCAATCAGTTACTAGAGGCTTTATTACACTAATATGGCTGCCAGCCTTAGTAGAATTACTCTGGAATTGAGACATTGATGCTTCATTTACTAAAAAGAATGATGTAACTAAAATATGTGGCCTAGGGCTAATGGCATATGACCTAATGGCCTATGGCCTAGTGGCCTACACAAAACAAATATGAGCTTATCTTTGTTGGGGAGAGAGGGGCCGTATCTTAATAAGTCATCTTTCTACACTAAAATCATAATTTACTTATTTATTTTTAGAGATTTTAAACATGAGTCGGGTAAGATTCTCAAATTAATTTACCCTACTGCACAATCCATACAAAATTAAATATGTGATAACATTTATTACATCTAAGTTTAATTAAAACCATAACTATAACTAATTCAATAAAAGTCTACCTAAATATTAATTATATTTTATTTATAAATAACATTTTTCCAGTTGATCGTTGTTTTTGTTTCCCCAAGAATATAAATACTATATTTATATAAACTAATATTTAATTCATAGAAATATTTTCTAATTTCCAAAATTAACCTTACAGCAATCAGAAATTTGTTTAAGCATATTGACAAATATTATATAACAAGTGACAAAAACATATAACACTTCGACAAAATACATTAGGGTTTTGATGATATTATCTTGTTTTTTACGATGTATAGAATGAATACATCTTATTGTGAAATACGAATTTAAAAAGTTATATAAAAATTACCATAATATTGAATATTTTCTGTAAAATGTTTAACTTTTCTATGAACATTTTATTGCAGAAACTCTTGCAAACCTCTGGTAATTAAACACGTGGTCAGTAAAAAGTAAACATTTGTACATGTTAATATTTAACTATGCCTAATAAAATCAAAGCTTAGTTGCAATTATTTTTAGGTATTGAAATACAAAATAAATAATATACTACTGCTTTTAACATACGACAAGGATTACAAGATGTCTTTTATATATTGTTGTGGACACATGTTTAGTGAACTAATTGGGTATTTTGGCATTCTCTGCTTCTTATTTTATTTTCATTGTCTTTTTTAATACTGAGAGGTTACATAAGAAACTGAGCTTAGTATTTATATATTATTTACATTTATTTATGCTTATCAAAGTGTTAAGGCAATCTTTAAACAAATACTAAAAAAACGAAGTTTCAAATTGCAATATATCTGAAGTTTGAAAAATTAATTTCATGTATCATGAGATAATAGTTCATATATCGAGTAAGCTAAAGTAAATAATAAAAACAATCATTCGGATTAATACATAAGTTTATTAGGAAAATAGTAAGTGTGTGTGCTGATTTATCACAACATTGTGAGCAAAAATGTTATAAAGACTTCAAATTCATATAAATAATAGTATTCAACCAAATAGATGTTTCAAATAATGAGAATGTGTTACTATATACATGTTTTGTAAATATAATTGTTATGACTTAGACATTTCAATTTTGTTAATAGATAAAAAAGCACAAACACAGAAAGGAATATATATCCAAAACATATATTAAGACAACTTTAATCTACATATATATATATATATATATATATATATATATATATATATATATATATATAATCCATTTACTACTAATCACGATGTATCGAAATCTATACGTCCAATTAATTGATTTGACATTTTATACATAGATTCATCTTGGCCCTAAGAGGCTCACTAAAAACGATTTTCCTGTTCAACCTCAGGACTCTGTCCCACTGACCTCCAAAATTCCCATGATATTCTTATTGAGCTATGTTAATTGATTGATTTATTTGAGTAACAGCTGTTAAAGAAAAACAAATTAAATAAAATTGCGGTAGCCTTAATTTTTAAAATAAAAAATAATAATTGAGTTCAGTAGTAAATTATACATAACATCAGCTGTTCTAAATTGGATATTAGAATAAATAATCAAACTCAATATTGCAACCGGGAAGCGGATGGGTACAGATAGTACAATATGAAATCACAGTGTGTGGATTATTTGAAAATATAAAATTATCATAACTGTTTTAAGTATTTACAATTCAATTATTACTTTCAGTACATATTTTTATAGTTATAAATTTAATAATAACTATAATTAGGTATCCTTTATGAATATTTTATAATAATATTAATGTATTATTATAAAATATTAATAAAGGGTACCTAATTATAGTTATTATTCAATTTATTACACTAGTATTAGGGCAACTTGTGAACAAACCTATAAATTGTATAGTTAGTATAACTAATCTACCACACAAGTTAATTTACTTTTGTACTAAATTTGTTGTGTTAAGTACTTATATAATATCAAATAATCCTAATTTATGTAACAAAGTTAAAAAATACTAATATCTAACAAAAGTTTCTTATATTTTCGCATCATAAATAAAAGTTATATTTGTTCTACCAATGACTTACTACAATAACATTGGTTTAAGTAAAACACTCGAAAATAGTAAATAACATTAGTACCAATCGTCATCAACGTAAAGGTGACGTTCTGTAGGATACGAACAGTCTGCAATGAGAACAGTTCCGCAACCAAACTATGTGGAGTTGTATGATAAAATGGCTACCGTTGCAGCGCTGTGACCATACTTCGGCCAAAGTGTTTTTGATATCATATGACTAGAAGGAAATCTTGGCACTGCTGTCACCCAGACACTTGGGCCAAAGTGTTGTTGAGATTGTGTGACTAGAAGGAAATCAGTACTTCTATTACCTAGACACTTGGGCCAAGGTGTTGTTGTGATTGTTTGACTAGAAGGAAATCGGTACTTCTATTACCTAGACACTTGGGCCAAGGTGTTGTTGTGATTGTTTGACTAGAAGAAAATCGGTACTTCTATTACCTAGACACTTGGGCCAAGGTGTTGTTGTGATTGTTTGACTAGAAGGAAATCGTGGCACTGCTGTCAACTAGACACTTGGGCCAAAGTGTTGTTGAGATCGTAGGCAATACGATTACTTGAACATAGAACAATACAAGTCCAGGCCAGGGTTAGGATGTCATTAAGGAAGAAATCCAAGTAGTAGGCTTTCAGTTGTTTATCAAACAAATACCACGTAAAATATATTCTATGATATTCTGTAGTTCCGTTAGTTTTAGTTGCTATTTGGCTATCAATAACAGGCCTCTTGGCACAATTTTATTAAAATTAGTAACTTCAAATATCATCCAAAATCATCTTACTCCCATGTTATCATTATGTTAATTTTAAAATACGCAAGTAGTTTTGGATATTCAAATATGAATGCATAGCAAATATAACAAAAATCGTTTATTACTATTAACACATCACGTATTTCTAATGGACATTGATTTAAAGCTAAGAATTTAACAAATATTTATAACTAAGCTTTTTTAGTGAATAAGTCTTCATTTCCAGGTCAATATTTTTAGTAATAACTTGACATTTTATAAAGCGAAATTATAGTGACTAAGCCAATGGGCATGAAAATATATACATATGTATGTATTCACAGCTTTATTGGTCTGTGACACATAACAAAGTACAAATAAATAATGCGTAATGGCCTATATTTTCAATCACTACGTCCGACACCTGGCAAGACACTACAAGGAAGCAGGATTAAATAAATTGTTGCTACTAGTTTATAGACCTTCCGCTTCCGCCATTGCCGTTGAAAATACAGTGATATATTCATTCATATATGCATATTTCTTACTGAACGTGCCGTTTTGTACATCATAATTTTGTATGACAGTCAGGCCATATCATTTCCTGTATTATGATACTATTTTAAGACATTTTAGAAGCCAGTCCATCTGAAACATACAGATATTTTCTTATATATCGCTAAATGAATTAATATTTTTTTTAGATTTATACTGTAATTTATTATAAATACCAAAAGTACTGATAAGAATAGTGGCTAAAATGTTGGTTAAGTAAGTATATAAACCATAACGATATGTTTAAGCATAAAACATAAAATATTACAAAGCCCTGTTAACACATTGTGAACCGGAAATCACTAGCTCTAATGGTGATTATTATTATTATGAATTAGAAGTCGGCACTGGTGGTGCAGTGCTGTAACTCAGCTACTTGGGGACAAAGTGTTTGGGAGATTGTAGGCGATAGGTTCTATGCTTGGTTCTCTTAATACCGACACGGCGTCCGCTCAATGGTTGTCATCAGCGTGGATACTACTAGAGAAGTCTGGAGTGTCCATGTTGGATGGTAGTCAGGGTTCGGATGTTGTATAGGGAAGAAAACTGAGTGTCAGACTTGTCAGTTAGTTGAAAATCAGATCAATACTACGTGGTTCGGATTCCACGTAAAGCTGTAGGTCCCATAGTTGCCCTGGCTATTGGGCTATTAATAAATAGTCCTTTCTGAGCTAAGTCGAACTCAGATAGTAACAATGATTACACTCGTCTATCTACACTCATTCACTCATCATATTCGCCCATATATCTACGATCGGCGTCTTAGAGATGAATGGATAATAATGAATAATATGTAATGAGTGTTCCAAGTAACTTATCGTATTAGTATTGGCTGTAAATGTTTGAGCATATTTTATCCAAAGAATTCACTTTATTAAAATTTAAAGGTCATATTTTTTTTATCATGGGTATGAATATACCATACTAAAATGTAAACTACCATTATTTATACTAGAAATGGTATGGAGATTGGATTAAAATATTTTTGTCTTAAATGATTATAAAGAATTAAAAATACTTGTTCAAGATGCAAGTTCTTAATGGTTTACGTATTATGCGCAAACAATAAGCTCAAACAAAATCTAGTTTGATTGTATGTATTTGAACTTTACTACCTTAGTAATGTATAGCTTCACGTCCATACTATCTGCTTCGAATATGCTATTGACTACATTAAAATATATGTAAAATATTTATTCATACACATAAAAGCATTTTAAAATCCAATGTAATATTCGTATGAGTTAATTGGATATTTTTGTTGTTGTTGAAAAAGTACATTTAGTTGTTCCATATACAATTTAAAATCCACGCAATTTATGTATGCGCCCCCTCTTATTTAAGCAAGAAAACTTATTTATTAATTTTTATTTATTTATTTATTCATAAAACTCCGATCGTCAATATATGGGCGAGTATGGATTTCGAATGAATGTGATGAGTGTAGATGAGCGAATATAGTCATTGTTACAAACTAAGGCCGACTATTCCTTAGAAAGTGTCATTAATTAATAGCCCAATGACAAATGAACAGCCGATGGTTGTCAGCTGATCCATCTCAAAATTTATTATGACTCTGATTGGGATCGAACTGACAACCTTTAGCACATGAAGCTGGGATTGAACCAACTATAAGTCTTAGATTTGGGTATAAACCAACATTAGTTATTTAAATACAGGAAGTGTTCTCTCCTAAAGCCCTAATGGACTATTTACAAAATCTCTGTGAAATATTAACATCAATCTGTTTTAAATTATAGTATGTCAATATCGTTATGTCAGTAAACATGATTTTACATAACACGTACACAATAGACATACTGTATGGCTGTTAGTAAGCATGTTCAAGGGTGGAAGACAGCTGCATCATAGATCATATCTATGTAGATGAGGGTTGGGGGCAGATAATAGACTCTGTATGGGAATGGGGACAGGAGATGTATCACAAGTCATTTCCATTCTACTCTTAAAGACTTTTCGAGTCAATTTGTAGTAGATAGTAGAGTTTACATTCTATTCAGCTCAGTTTTCAATAGTCATTACTAAAACGCCGATCGTAGAGATATGGACTAATATGACTGGCGTATGAATGTGGATAAAGTTGAGGTCATTATTACTAACTAAAGTCAAACGTTCTTCACAAAAACCAGTTAAGGGACCAACAGCTTAACTAACTATTTGAACCACGTAGTATTTGTCTGATTTTCAGCTGTTTTACAAGGTGTATACTCACTTCTCTTTAATAAACTATTTATCTTCCACGTCAGCTGTTAGATTGTATCTGTAAGTTTTCTGACAAAAAAATTCTACAAATTCATTTAGCCTACTTCAAATCCTGTGACAAGTCTAGAGTCCCTTATGGTTCTGGTTATTTAGTTATTAGTAAATGGACCTATTTCAAGAATTAGTCAAAATTAGTTACTAATAAAGTCCACTGGAATTGATCTACACTCACCACTTTAATTGGTAACGCCTATACGACCATCGCTTGTTGTCTTATTATAAACTCAATACTTATTTTTGGAACACCCTCTACATAGGATTAAATTAAACTTATTAAATAATTGGCTTGTATTATCTTAACATACAGTACATATGCCCATTAGCATGAGCAAATACTAAGGGATATTAAATATAGATTAACTTAGCATAGTTTGTTGATCTGAACTGGCCAATACAAGTTTGTGATACTAATAAATATTGCTGTTTTAATTTTTAACTATTTAATTTTAAAAAGCCAGTATTTATGTGACAAGTGTAAATATATTTTTTAAAAGTATAAATTTAAATTATTAGACGAAAAGTAACTTTATAATTTACCTAATTCCATTTACAGACGCAATATATAAATATATCGATTTATCCAATATTATTGATCGTTAATCACACTACAGCACCTTACGTTCGATTTACATACTAAAGTTAATTAATAATAACTATTACATTAACAACATTTATAACTTTACTACATTATTTAGCCATGTATGTAGTTAAACTAATAGTAATCCACTATTATAATACATGAGCTGTTAAATAATATGTTTTAATTGTTGTAATAAGTTTGTAATATAATACGTAAATTAAATAACATATATTAAAAAACTAATAGATATCTACATATCCTGCAGGATCGTGAGCAGCGTAAAATATGAATTTAGTACTTTTTCGATTATTTTGTGTATACTTTGTTATATGCGTAAACTGATAAAATGGTCCAGAATGTGCTAGATATCTGTAATAAAAAGACAAATAATTTGAAATACTTTAAAAACCATTTAAACATGTTTACATATTTTACAAAATACTGTTAACACTTGTTAGATGCTCAAATGGACTGTTTAAAATCATACCATGTGAAACTAATAATCATGGAATATTACTACTCACAACTGAAGGTGACTGCCTGATGACACTGGATGGCACTCCACATGATCTTTTATGACGTAGTAGAGACTTGGATGGAGATATGTTAGGTGAGTCATATACTGACGAATTCAGATATTTCAGTCTGAGGATACTTTGTGAGGGTTACAACGAGAAAATTGAAAAATAAATAAATTATTTAAAAAATAAATACAATTTAAAGTGGAATGCAAAATAAATATATGAAACTGATTTAACGAGTTTCAGTTATTTATATAAAGGATTAAAAATTAAAAGAAAATAGTTTTCATCCCGTCTGATATTTCTTAAGTTTTAAAGATTTTCGTAAGACTTAAAGTAAACCTAACTGTTCTTCTACAAAACAACTTTGGAACGTCACTGGCCTTAAACAGTGAATTAATATTTTTTAATGTCGCATTGCTAGAAACTAAATAAAACTAGTAATTTAAAGATCAGAAACTGACTTTTTGTGTAATTGGGACAGAATTAAATATTGGACATCCTATTATTATTTTGTTAGTGAAGTAGTTTTTTTTTTTTTAATTATGGTAAGTTATATTAATATATCCTGCGTGCCGTCTTCAAGAAATGATCTGTTATATATGACTACATTTACTGTAAAAGGTAAAAAGTTGTATAGAATTATGCTGTTAGATCATTCATTATAATTTCTTTTTTTTAATATTCTAAGTTTATAATGTTTGACAATGTTATAATGTTTTTATCAAATAGTAGTGGTAATTGAAAACAAACTGGTTAAAATCTGTAAAGAACTGTATATATAACATACCATGGTTTTATTAAATTACACCTCTTAGAGTAAAAATAAAACTTAACTAATGAATAACCATTATATATATATATATATAAAACAACTTTATAAAACAACTATATATATATATATATATATATATATATATATATATATATACATATATATATATATATATTATAAATAATGTTATATATAAGTTAAAGTATTAATTTTTAATTTACCTTAGAGTTATTGTTAGCCTGGAAAGTTGCTGGTAGCACATTTACTTCAATTGCTTTCTAGTTGTCTTAGCTAATCTTCGATTTGAAGACATTTTTATTTTTATTGTCCTACTTATCCTTGCACAACGACTTACTATAAACAATCACAGGCAAAGTGCCTGCAAAATCAAGCTACAATACTCATCACACCAGCGTACCCTACTAGTCATTCCCATACTGTCGGCACAGAAATTATGTGTATCTGAGTTTGAAGGTTGTTTACTTAGAAACTAAGTAGCCCATAAAAATGCAACCACACCATTCCTTTATCGTTTAACTGACTTGAGCAACTACTTGACAGGTGCTGAAACCTAGTCTCAATATGACCTCCAATTCAAGAAACTTATTTAACATTATAGTTAAAAACAATAATTTTGTTAGTACTGTTTAGTTTACTTAAAATATAATGATGTAGGCAGAACGTATATTAATAATTATGATGACGAATACAATTAAAAAAAAGTAAATAAAGTATGTTTATACTGAAGAATACAGCCTTAAAATATTTAATACAAGTTTGTATACCTACTTTTTTAAAATTTGAAGTACTTTCCGGAAAATCTTTACCTGTCTAAATTTGCTCAAATAAGAATTAATAATGTATATACATATTTAATTAACAGTAAAAAAAACTTAATATGTCGTGTTTTTATCACTTTGATAATATTGATTTAGATGGAAGGTCTGCTATAATTCCAAGAATATAGAGCTAGTAAGACTATTCTTTAGAACAAGTTCATTTAAATGAACAACTCCATTTGGTTGGTTCCCTGAGGTTCACCAACTACAGTTAATCCCACAATATCGTTGCCACAAATGTCTTTGTGGCGAGGTAGCCGGGTTGTATCACTGTTCATAAACTACATACACATTGTCTCACTACTATGCTGCCTTTAAATTTAATTGTATCTCTTTTAGTGATTTTAATAATATTTACTAGTTGAATTAAGCATTAAATTGGCTTTGTACTGACTCAGATCCGTTAGCTTTAGTAAGCTAAGAGCACAGTCAAAGTAACATTTAAATGAATCGTTCTTATTAAATAATATTTTAACGTATTACAAGTTGAAATACTTGTTAAATTTGTTTTTTGCCAATAAATATAAGGAAATTCCTAAAAATCAATATTTATATAAAATCAGACTTGTACTTGTATGTGAAGTAATTTTATTGAGTTTTCAAGGTGCCCTAAAATCCCATCAATTGCTATGAAGATATGAAAACAAAGTTTAGACTATTTTTTAATTGAACATTCTAAGTTTTATGGAGAACTATAATGAAGCCACTATGACACCTAAGAAAATGGAAATTTATGTACAAAAATGATGTATTTTTTTCTTGTCAAAGTAATCGACAGCTGTTGGATTAGGATTTTATACCTCAGGAGTGCAGCGAGTGACGACGGGGTTCGCATGCCAGGCGTGCGGGGGTGTCCCCTAGTAGTATAATAAGGCTAATAAAGATAGTGTAGATTACATATGTAATAAGAATTGATGTAAAAATAAATGCCATATTAAGATAATTCGTAATGTATTACAAATGTACTGCAAACAACAGTAATAGAAGAAAACTGCTGTAATTATATTAAATTAGAATAAGAATTGTGTTAAATAATAACTTATATGCTATTAAATATAATATATTGTAAATGTGCCCTGACTGATTGATCTATCACCCACATCAATTATCATAAATATAGCATACCAAAGGAATAACCCTTGAGTTTTCCTCATCTTTAGAGCCACATAAAAGTATAAATTTCTCTATAACTTTATGGCCAAAAGACTATAAAATCTAATATGCTGTCCAAAGTACACATTATACAGTTAGATACTATCAAAATAACATCACTACTAATGACAAACTTCTGAACATCTATCAATATTATTAAGAATCGATAAAATAAAATATTCTCTCAGACCAAAAACTACGTTGTGTAATAAAACAGATAAAATATGGTCTTTAAAAAAATGTTTACATGTTATACATTTCAAAATTCATATTATGATTATCGTTGAAGATTTTTTTAATATCGATTTTACTCAGCAATTAAAGCCATGTCTTTAATACTAAACTATAAACTATTATACATTTAATGTATCCAATGAAGTAGAAAGGAAAATATATAGGGTGTCTTTTTTAAATGGGCCACCTTTGTGATCTTGGAAATCATAAGCCTGAAAAAAAAACTTTAAATGGAGAAGCTTACCTCGTTTTTAGAGACAAATTAAAGTTACATCTATATATTTTCTAAATCGGCCGCCATTTCTTGAAATTCCGGTATACTTTTTTTTCTTAAAGAACACCCTGTATTTTATGATTGTTTAAAATATAAATAGTAATTTTAAGAATATTATATACTCGGCAGTTTTTTTTATATTTTGCTTAATAACGTAGATATGAGGGCTAAAACAGTTCAGATTCCTCGTGGAGCTTACCACTCAGATAACAATTTTCTTTAGTATACATTCAATAAAATTAAATGAAATGCAAATATTAAGAAACACATTTCGAAAATATAGGACTAGCTATTCTTTTTTAACGATTTAACAGAATATTAAATATAATTATAATACACAGAAAAACAATTATACTTCTATTTTGTTACATATAAATTGATGTCATAGCACTGTTAATTGATGTCATAGCACTGTTGAT
Source organism: Stictocephala bisonia (assembly GCA_035578905.1). Taxonomy (NCBI): domain Eukaryota; kingdom Metazoa; phylum Arthropoda; class Insecta; order Hemiptera; family Membracidae; genus Stictocephala; species Stictocephala bisonia. Next base: position 59,149 of record JAQJVL010000166.1, on the reverse strand, counting down.
GTCAGCTGTTTTATTCAGCTTATAATACGGCTGTTGATTTACATTGGAAGTTGACTTTAACAGAAGATAATGGTAACAGTGCTACCAACATCATTTAATATATTAAAACTTAATACACTATTCTGTTAAATCGTTGAAAATAATAATTAGGCATACATTTCCCAAATGGTTTTTGTAATGTTTAGTATTTTTTAATTGTATAATTAAAAACATTGTTATCTCAACTCAATAAGAAATCTGAACATGTTAAGCTTTCATAACTACGTTTTTAGGCAAAATATCTAAACACTGCCAGGGATTTAAAAAAATCTTAAAATTACTATTTCTATCCAAAAAAATTATAAAAACATCGTTTTCTATAAGAAAGAACAAATTTGAGGACTACATTGAAAAATGGTGGCTGATTTTTTAAAATTTCAAATATGCCTTGATAATAGTCTCTAAACACAAGGCAAGGTTCCACGTTTAAAGTTTTTTGTCAGACCTATTGTTTTCAGGACTATAATGGTAGCCTATTTAAAAAAGACACCTATGTCGAAAGTATAGTAGATATTTTAAATACAGATATTTATAATATTGATGGAACACTACATAACATATTGTCGTCAAATAGTACGAATTAGAAATACATAGTAGGCCTAATGAAAATATTTTAATATTTAGTATGAACTTCTTAATATTTATCTAGTTGATGAATATATATATTATTCTTTGTAAGGGCAAAAAATACATCCAACACTCGAACAAAAGTAAGACTGAAATTGTTTAATCGTTTGACACTTAACGATTAGTCATAAACAAAAAGCGAGTAGATGTATACTGTTTAGATATATTTAAAACAATTTAAAAAAATTCTATAAGTTTGCTTCTTAATATTGTATAAAAATCTAATGGTGTATGTCTGTCTGACTGTGTGTTACTCAATCACGCAAGAACTACTGAACCTATTCAGCTCAAATTTTATCTGGACATTCTTAGGGCCTCTGCTAACAGGTAGTCTTTATTTTTAAATTCTATCAAGACACCACTCCAGGTGGTTTGAAAGAAGTATCAATTCAAATCTATGTCAATACCAATTCAACAATTATTGTTTATAATAGTTTCATTAATCAGCTGTTGTAAGAAATAAACAAATTACATAGTTCTTAAGGGGGGCAATACGAAAAAAATATTTTTTTTTTACAAATTTTGTAAATTTTTGTTATGTTGTTCTCTAGAAAAAAATGGTACAATTTTTTCAAAAATATCTAAATTTTTAAATAAATTATGAAGAAATATTTGAAGTCATGTCACGTGTATTTTTACACGGTGACAAAACTTTACCGGTGATTTTCCGAAACCTGTGTTTTAATATACGTTTTCCTTCATAACTAAAAACCTATTGAAGCTACAGACACCAAATTTTCAGGACATATCTGGGACATCTATGGCTACATTCTGAACTATAATCTTAATGGTCAGTAAAAAACCAAACAAAAAAATTGAATATTACTTGAAAAAAAAATAAATTTTTTAACTTTTTTATTGAACTATATTTTATTTTTATTTATTTTTATAACAAAGTACTTATTTTAGTTCAGTTTGTTGTACTATCAAACAGAATCAAGAAAAACTTTTGATTTTGGGTGTATGAACTAAGGTATGGTAGTAACTAAGGAAACGAAAAGTGTATTTTGAAAATATTTCTAAATTTTTAATTTATAAACAAATATGAGTTAATTAAATTTTTTTTCTATGAAATATTTTTTTTATTAACTAAGTTATATAAAGAGCAAATACTGAAAATTTAATTAAAATCTAAATACATTTGAGGTCACAGTAAAATATTTTGTTTCTGTATGTAAAATGATTGCGACTCTTCCGTATCACCCCCCTTAAGCACGGTAACTAGAAAATACGGTAGGTATCATGACGAGGCTGCGCAGTAGAATGTGCCGCCACAACGCCGAAATCAGCTGATTTGTTTACTCTCTTAAACACTGATAACTAAATCTACCATTTACATAGAAACATTAATCCAAATAATAAGTAAGTTATTTACCACTTATCAGCTGAAATTGTAACTACGGGAATTAGAACAGTATATGTGGGTTCATTTTTGCCTTTTTGCCCACGTGACATTATGGTAGATGACCGTGATATCTACCGACTTGTATTCTAGTTACCCTGATTCTGAAGTAAACCTCACGAGGACTGTGGCACATTACAAGTAGACAGGAGAGCAGTTCCACCACTGTTGTTAGTACCACTCCCATTTTCCCGTTGAGCTGCGCTTGTACGGCATATGTGTGTAGAAAAGTATTTCTTTTCGTCCTTTATTTATTTGCTTACATTTTACAACCAATGAAAAGGTCGTTTTTATTTGAACTAAAACCTAATATTGCTAAAAAATAAACGCTACCTACTTTTCAAAGTCTTCTTTGGAAATCGAAAGCAGACTTTAACTATTTTAATTTGCTTATTAAAATGGTTATACATTTACATATCAAACTATAATAAAATCAATAAATCTGTAAACAAATTAACAATAACAAAATTTAAACGTGTGCTTTATAAATTGGTAATAATCTTTTAAATTATCAATAGAAGCAACTAAAGTAAAAAAGCTAGTACTTGCTAAGAACTAGTAGTTAAGAATTGCACTAGTAGTTAAGAAAAAAAAAACAATAACACTGTAAGTCAGGATGTAAGCAAATATTTGGATAAGACATAATTTTATTTTCTATATTTTTATTTTCCATGTGGCAAACATTGGCCTGGCGGCTCCTCCCAGGTAGTCTCCTATTACCCTAGTACCTAGTAGACCTAGTACCCATTATTCATGGGTACAAAGTCTATTGATTTTATAATCAACTACTGCTTATAGGGATAGTAAGAAGATTAAAGTGTTACAAGAGGTAATAACTGTTTTCATTAAAACATATTAAACTATACATTTAATAATATGTACATACCAATAAATACAATACGAAATATTGTTAATAATTATTTTTTATTCTTGCCTTTTGGGAAACAATAGAATTTAAAATCACAGTGCAGTACAACAATTTTATGAACGTCGTCGACTAACTAAATGAAAAATCTTAATTTGATTTCAAATAATACTATGCAGGTTTTACAACAGAAGGATTATACGGAAATTATAGTATTTCATGGGTTTCAAGAAAGACAAACAGGATTACTAGTAGGATCGTTTCCTTTATAGTCCATAAAGTTTCGGCTGACGGAGATTAGCCCGGAATGGCCAGCAGGTAAACGTAAAGATAGGGATATACCGGTCTGACCGTTCAACATCAAACATACCGTACAATAGAATAGCATTGGAAGCATATATTATTAGTAACATAAAAATCAAAAGAATAGTTGACGAATTTTAACCCTCCCTTTTAGATAATAATTGTGGGTTTTTTTTATTTGTATAAAACATATTAAAATATAACATGTAATTTATAAATTTTGTATTTCAATACAGTATTAAAATAACAGTTCTACAACAAATTACGTAGAAGTCTTAACTTCTAAACTTAAAAAAACTGCAATAATTTAAAGATTATTCGAGCGATGTTAAGTCTACTCAACTTATTGTAAGTTTAATCCCCTTATGTACGCCCGGTGTCGCCTTGCAAGGGGAATTTCTAAAAGCGATATCAGTATTTTTTTTCGAAGGAAATATCAATATGGCTGTTAAGTGTTCTTGGAAGATAAACGAATCAATCTACTAATATAACACATAATTATGATGCTAAATGCTGTTTTTTGTTGTGTTTTTTTATCATACTACTATGTATGAACTTCTACTTAAATTGAGGAAATGAACTATACCGGTTTAATTTAGCAATTTATATGCAGTAAGTAAAATTATAAATAAATTTAAACTTTATTAAATAGGTTTAAAGTAACGCTTTTCTGTTATTTTTACTTGACATTATTCTGAATGAAAATGTGTTACATCGAAAATCTATTCTCTTTATTTAAACTTTGTTTACACATTTTTGTTCTGAATAAAACTTTCTTCAACTGTCATCTAGAAAAGTGTATTCACTAGATACAACATTTATAGAAACCTAATAGTAATGATTTGTGTTTTTTTTTTCACTCCATTAAAAAAAAATACTGGTTATATCAAAATGACTTAACTTACAGTACCGTAACTGTGATTTCCCAGGTGAAAGACCGTAACAAACTATTGAATTCGTCCCTTCATTTACTTTTTAAAGAATCTCTTATACAAGTATCGTTTACCCAATGAATCTTGGATAAAAGTATCCGAAAATCTTTTACCCAAGGTACCAAATTCTGGGTAAAAGCTTTCGCTAGCGGTAACTCACTAATGAAATATCCGAACCAATGATTATGTTAGTTTTTATAATTTGTTTACATGTATAATCAGCTAATAACGTTTCTGCACAGCTTCATAGATCAACATGTATATAAATTGTTCAACTATTTATCGTCAGACAAATATTGCTTAATACTTAATTTTTTAGTTATGAATGAGTAACACGAGAAAATAACTCTTTTAATTCAAAATTTGTATTTGTGTTGATATGAATAAAATATACTAGAAACGTGGTAAAATGTGTATATTTCACACAGCTCCTTTCAATCTTATTCTTGTACTGTAGCAACGTAAACTCCAACATATTCACCCTTGCACTCTACAATAAAAGGAGACTAATGCATATTTGTTGTGTTTGAAAACAGCTCCTTTCAATCAAATTATTTTACTGTAGAAACGTAGAATCCAAAATACATGTTCCTAGCACACGATGATAAAAAGCGACTAACACCTTTTTGTAGTGTTACAAACCAGTTCCTTTCAACCAGATTCTTTTACTGTGGCAACGTGGACTCCAACATATTTGTCCCTAGCGAACTACGATAAAAAGAGACTAATGCGTCTTTGTAGTGTCACAAACCAGTTTCTTATAATCAGATTCTTTTACTGTGGCAACGTGGGCTCCAACATATTTGTCCTTAGCGCACTACGATAAAAAGGGACTAATGCGTCTTTGTAGCGTTACAAACTAGTTCCTTTCAACCAGATTCTTTTACTGTGGCTACGTGGACTCCAACATGTTTGTCCCTAGCGAACTACGATAAAAAGGGACTAATGCGTCTTTGTAGTGTCACAAACCAGTTTCTTACAATCAGATTCTTTTACTGTGCCAACGTGGACTCCAACATATTTGTCCCTAGCGCACTACGATAAAAAGGAGCTATTGCGTCTTTGTAGTGTTAAAAGCAGCTCCTTTCAATCATATTATTTTACTCTTTCAACGTAGACACCTACATATGTATCCATAGCACACTACTATAAAAAGGGACTAAGGGGCTGACAACTATATAAATTCTATTGAATATTATCTAAGCTACTCAAGATCAGTCTACTGTTATATTAAGGCAACGTGATTACGGTCTAGAAATATCATCATTACCTCTTAGATGTTGTACACCAACCCACTCTGAAGATGTATACTAAGATTTGACATTTAGTTTATATCCTTTCAACTAAGTAAGTTAGAACATGTAAGTAGTCATATTATATAAAAAAACCTGTTTAAAAATAACTTTGTAGTATAATGAGACATTAAATTAAATAATTAAAACTAGTTGTGAACTACAGTGCAGATGTTATTTTCTATAATTTTGATTAGATACAGTTCTACTAACATACGTATTCATATGTAGTTTACAATTTTTAATATTTTCTTTCATTTCGGTTTCATATATGAATTGTATGACAATTGTAATCAAATCTACGTTTTACATATATTATATAACATTATATGTTTTGTACTTATAAGTACAATTACTAACAAACCTCTGGATCTTAATTTAGAATCAGCACAGTAAAATGTTGGCCAACGTCACAGTTCTGGATCATTCCCCACGTCACGTTTTCCATTCTATGAAAAATACCATGTTTGTGTACTATTTATTAAGTGGAAAGTCTTTACAGAAGTGGTTCTTTATGCACTTAGGTATCTTAGGTATAAATACAGGGGTTTTCATTAAGAAATGTATTTAAATTAATTTTACCTAAAGACACTTAGTGATAGTTAAATTGGTTCATTCAGTGATAAATGCATGTTGTTATTCAGCATTTTCTAATTTAAAAAATAAATTCTACACAAGAGTGTATGCATTGCATTTACAGAATATTGTTGGCTTCGTTAATGAAATTATTTATAATTTAATAAAATTATTGTAATTATTTTGTATAAATAAAATGTTCGTTGAAGTAAAACAATTTAAAAATGGTTTTTAGTTAGAATAATACGTGTTGGTACACATACAGTAAAAGTAAACGTCTCAAAACACAAATATATTAGAATACAAGTACAAAATTCACAAATATTATTGTGATTGATTTCGGTAAACCACACTATGACTCATTTGTGAATCCCTTTGGTGTGAGGAAGATGAGCGTGGTTCACCGGAATCGATCACCATAATATTTATGTATTTGTACTTGTATTTTAATATATTTGTGCATATATTGTAATATATTTGTGTTGTGTGATGTTTATTTACTTGTTCTGTAAAAGTATTTAGTAAACTAAATATCACACGAATTATTACATAAAAAATCAGGTGAATTCCTTAAAACATAATAGTTATAATAATGTAAGCGTGCTTGGATTTATTTCTTGGATATTATTGGCTTATCATAACAACGCCTTGTCCTTATAGTAAATAGTGAGATGTTTTAATAAATAAAGAACTTTTTCAATGCTATTCCACGGCCTATATAGAGTTAAACATTTGGTTATAATGGACTAGGTATCCAAAATATAGTGCTAAAAGAATGAGAAGAGCAGAATAATGTGAGAAAATAGCAATCGAGTGGAGTAATAGATTTGGAATAAACTCATTACATATTTTTACTAGCTGTACCCACCCGCTTCACCGGTAATAAGACTAAGTTTGATTATACAATCAAAATGTGGAGTAAGCTTTCAGCTTACACCGTTTCCAATTTATATCCAATTTAGAACAGCTCATGTTTATACAATTTTAGTAAATCAATTATTTTTAATTTTAAATGTATAGCCTATCACAATTTGATTGAATTTGTTTTTATTTAACAGCTGTTAGTTAAATACAACAATCAATTAATATTCCTCCATAAGAATACCACGTAATGGGAATTTTGGAGGCTAGTAGTAGTGATTCCTGATGTAGAAGAGGAAAGTCCTTTCTTAGTGAGCCTCTAGGGGCCAAGATGAACCTATGTACAACATTTCACGTCAATTGGACATATAGGTTTGGATAAATCCATGATTAGTGGTAAATTTCTTATTTTAAGACATAATATAATATTCTTATATAATATTAAGACATTAATAATTAATGTCTTAATACACGTTTTGGATATAGTTAATGTGAAATACAAGTTTTAAAAAATTACCATTTACCGAAACAAAATGGCAGCCATTTGAAAATTTCAACCCTTAATAACTTTTAAAGGGGTAGTTTTAGTAAAATAATTATAAGAAACATAAAAGAAATTCTTTTTAATTACAAACATTTTGGTACTTTATTTAAACCTGTACAATAAGTGGTTACAGAAAAAATTGCAATAATGTAAACTCAGATTTTTGTAAAATTCCCTTACTTTTGTTTTAAATTAGAACAGATAGTTAAACTATGAACACTTTACTTATCAGCTGATTTATCATTAAAACAGCTGATTTGTATTTAACAGCTGATAATAATTTAACTAACAATCAAATATTGTGTTGATTTGTTTACTGCACTTACAAGTAATGTAATACAGTTTTTTATTGTTATTCATTCACATCCATAAATAGTAAGTTTGTTTGCAGTATTCATGTTTTTTTAATTTAATTAAAAATAACTTCTACTAAAAATGGAACAATTTACTGTAGCTGAATATACCGATATTCATTACATGTACGGATTAGCTGATGGGAATGCCAGTTTAGCAAAAATATTGTACGCAAAACGTTTTCCTGCTAGACATCAACCAGTTCGCAAGGTGTTTAGTGCAGTTCACCACCGTCTCCGAGAGAGTGGCAGTGTTACCAAGAACTCGTGGAGATCAGGCCGACTAAGGACTGTTCGGACACTCGCTTTTGAAGAAGCTGCCTTACAACACATAGATAATAATCCGTCGACAAGTACAAGGGCCATAGCATACGACATGAATGCAAGTAAAAGTACCGTTTGGAGAACACTGCATGAACAATTATTATATCCTTTTAAAAGTCAAAAGGTATAGGAATTACAACCCGAAGATTATGCAAAAAGGTTGGAATTTTCTCGTTGGGTGTTACATAAAGAGGTAGATTCTCCAAACCTCTTAAGGAATGTTCTTTTTACTGATGAAACCAGTTTTACTCGTGAAGGAATATTTAATTTTAAAAATAACCATGTTTGGGGACAAGAGAACCCACATGGAACAATTCAACGCCATCACCAAGTTAGATTTTCTGTTAATGTGTGGGCTAGCATTATAAATGACACCCTAATCGGCCCATACATTTTGCCAAATAGGATGAATGGACAAACATATTTAGTTTTCCTTCAAGATGTTTTGCCAGAATTACTCGAAAATGTACCTATTGACATTAGGAGAGAAATGTGGTTCCAACAAGATGGAGCTCCAGCTCACTTTAGTAATGAAGTCCGGCAACACCTTGATACAGTTTATGAAAATCAATGGATCGGACGCGGTGGCCCTGTTTCTTGGCCCCCGAGATCCCCAGATTTTTACCCACCGTTAGATTTTTACGTTTGGGGACACATGAAGCAATTGGTTTATTCAACTCCAGTTCGTGACGCCATGGACTTGGTTGCTCGAATTGTTGAAGCTGCTGCAAGAATTCAAGAACAAAATGCTTTTGAAAATATTCGACGTTCAACTTTACAACGATTTAGACTTTGCAACCAGCACAGGGGAGGACATATTGAGCATTTACTAATAAATAATAACTAGGCGAAGTTGCTTAGCAATAATCATTAAATTTTACAAAAAATGTTTAATATTATTTTCTAATTTAAAACAAAAGTAAGTGAATTTTACAAAAATACGAGTTTACATTATTGCAATTTTTTCTGTAACCACTTATTGTACAAGTTTAAATAAAGTACCAAATTTTTTTAGTTTAAAGGGGTTTCTTTTATGTGCCTTATAATTTGTTACTAAAACTACTTCTTTAAAAGTTATTAAGGGTTGAAATTTTCAAATGGCTGCCATTTTGTTTCGGTAAATGGTAATTTTTTAAAACTTTTATTTAACATTAACACTGTAAAGATAAACAAACCTACAAATTTTGAATTTAATATCTCAAACCGTTACAGAGATAAAAATATTTTATAAAACAACAGATAGACAGACAGACGGAAAAATAAGCAAGATACGACTATACATTATATTATGAAAATTGTTTGGCTTGAGCTATAGTATAACCTAGTAAAATTTTGGTCACTTATTACGGGACACCCTGTATATTTCTTTCTGTGTTGATGCTTTTTTTATCTATTATTAACACAATTGAAATGTCTAAGTCATAGCAATTCCATTATGTATATAGGAACAAATGCTCATTATCTAAAATATGTGTTCGGTTGAATATCATTATTGATATGAATTTTAAATCTTTATAAAATGTTGGCTCACAATAATGCGATAAATCAACTCACACATGTAGTGTTTTCCTAATAAACGTATATATTAATTAATTAAGTTTCTTGGGGCCAAGATAAACCTACATACAAAATTGTATGTCAATCGAACATATATTTTTGGAGAAATATTGAAGAAAAGTAAATGACTGAATCAGTTAAATATAGGGTTTATCGCTATATTTAGCCATGTCCTGTGAGCTGTCCTGTGAAGTCTAGAGAAATCTGTAAGTCTACTTTTAGAGAGCACAAAGTACCCCACAATAGCGTTTCACATATAGCACGAAATAATATTTGACTATGAATCAATAAAATATTGTTTTTCTCGCCATGTATAGCAATGTATTATGATCTGGCTATGCATGCTTTAAAATTAAATTGTTAGTTTTCCAATTGAAAACAGTTTGCTATCCTACATAACAACATGTAGGAGAGCATGTTGATATGTAAAAAATCTGTAAGTCTACTCTTAGAAGCCGTAAATTAGCCAGTTTGATTTACAAGCACAAATTAAAAATCAAGCTCTACCTAAGGATGAAGGAGGTGAGATAGAGCAAAAAAGCATAAGTCCAAAGTTGTAAATCGTCTCAAATCAGGCACAGAAAATGGTGTTAGTTTTGCTGTACAACAGTTCATTTAGCCGCTGTAGTCCAATTAGAGAAACTTTTTTTCAATTTAAAGCGTTTGGTACTTAAAAGGCTCCTATCTTCGATTTACTAAGAGTTTTTCAAAATCCCTTCTTATTGCACATCTACAACATAAGACTTTCAACTCTAAAAAATTTCAGCCTCGTAGGCTTAGTACTTTTTTATTTACAGCGATTAGTGAGTGAGTCAACAGTGTTTGCCTTTTATAGGTATAGCATTTATATTTCCTAAGTTTTTCTTTAAATTTTTCAGTTTTAAGTGAAGTTCACTTCATGCTGGGTGTAGGCATTGGTTACTCCGAAGACGTAACATAATTAGTAACTCATTTAAATATATTACGTCTCTGATAGGGGTCTTTCCACATGCCAAGGATAAGTTTGCAGATTTTTACGCTTTTAATTAGAAATTTGTAAGTATTCGGTATTTTTTTTTGTATTAGCAAATATAGCTGTTCGATTCCCTATAAACATTTAATTTAAATTATATTAATAGTATAAAACGTTAAGAGTCGTTTAAAAATGATGTACTAAAACCCACTCAGCTACAAGAATGTAACCCCTCACAGTAAAAGTCAAATAATTTAAAAATAAAACTAACATATATCAGCAGTTTAATGGAATGGGAAAATGACAGTTATATATTGGATGGAGGTGTAATATTCAAATATACCTTGATTAAATGATAGCATTTGAACATGTGTTTTCATTTTCAACTTTCTAAGTATTTTGAAAAATGCAAAAATTGAGTCACACCGAATAAGAAAATTTAATTTGTTGTTCGTCTGTACGTCTGATGTAGATTTCTCATCCAATGTTAAATTTTGTGTCTCGAGATATCAGCTGTTTTGTGGTCCAATGTGGAGCGCTAGTTTCGTTCCATGTAAGTGTAATGCAGTTAAAACCACCTGTGGTAGCAGACCTCACTAACTAACCAAATTAAAGGCATAAATATTCCTTTTAGATTGTGGCATAAATTTTTATATTGTATATGTGTATATATTCAAGAATTTTACTTCAAAATTCGTAAAAGAGTTTAAACTAAAATTTCAATTTCAGATGGATTTTTTTATTTTACCATATTTACTAATATGGTTTTAAAGATGAGTAAAATATCTTTCATGATTGGTAATACTATTTATTTGAAACTTTTTTGTCAGTTATTAAAGGAACACCATTTAGTAAATATATAAAATGTATTCAGTTATCTGGTGTCTAATAAGCTGAAATCAGTTAACAAATACAACAAAAAAAACAACAAAATCTTCATTGTTTTTTAAAATAAAGTTTTTCAATTAAATTTTAACTAGTATTATTAACACATATTAAGATATACACTACCAAATTACTACGAAATAGAACAACAATAATATATGTTTTTAATGAATCGATACCTTCATTATTCCTCGTAACCTCATTAAAAATGTATATTTCCTTTAAAGATGAGAGCTCCCTACCTTACTTCATGATATACCTTTTTGTTGTGGAAACTCTGTGGTTTGCACTATGAGGCACCCCACACAAAAACTCCCTTGGACTTTTACATTCCAGGTCATTTAGAACCTTATGTACTACTCAAAGAACTACTGATAATCGATGATGGATAACCTAATTGAACTAATATCAAATAGTCTAAATATCATTGGAGTCTAAATATCAATATACAGCTGGATATATTCCTGAACTAATAACGTTTTGAATAAGACATGTAATATTGATATATCATTCCATGTAATTTAGATGTTTTAATTTCTTTGGTTAAATATCCAATGTAAGAAAGGTGGCTAGTAACGTTCGCTAGATCTAATGTACATATATAAACACGTGCTAAATGCAGTATTGTATTTCAATTCCTTAAATTAAAAGTACATTCTTATCATTTTTTACTGATGCTAATAAATGAGGTACATTTTATATTCAAGTGGTACAGCTTTTATTATTGAAACATATTTTTAAACTAATATTGATTAAAAGGAAATTAGCATTAAAATATTCAAATGTTTACTATTTTGAAACTAGTTAATATATTTTATAACATTTTAAGTTATAAAGCAGACGAACAGTTTTATGACCATCTATCAGCTTAAACCATTCTTAAATTTAAAATTTAAATATTAAATACAAATAAAATAGAGACTTAAAATGACACATTTTAGTTTTAATGTGTGTGATAATATCTTTAGTTAATACTAACTAGGGGACACCCATGCACGCTTCGCGTGCCAATCCCGTCACTCGTTACTCTCGTTACACCTCGGCCTATAATTTCTGACAAAAACAATAGAAACTTAATTGTATAACGTGAAATTACAATATTTTATTTTTACTAAAGTATTAACTAACATTACTTGCGCGGATACCTATTTATTAGTATAAACACTCGATGACATTACTTACCTCTTTCAAACGTGTTCGTTTTATTTTTTCTTTAAGAGCCTAATTAATTAAATAAATGAAATTAATTCATTAGAATACCTTTGAAAAGTTTAAGACCAGTATAGTGGAGCCCTACAACATTCTATGGTTCAATATTATGAAATATATAACTTTCTGAATATTTTAAACACTATTGTTTATTTTATAACATCTGATAAAACTTTTTGGAAATCATTATTTACATTTGAACCCCTGTTACATTTCGAGTCACTGAAATCTCTATCCATTTTTTTCTTATGGCCTAAAAATGTTCTTTGAAGGCTTCCTATACCCTTTAGGGTGAAAATATTGAATATTTATGACCTTACTGCAAAACCACTAACAGAAGCATAATTTTTACACCTCAACCGTTTAAATTGGTCAAGACATAAGAGGAGTAGCGTCACAATAATTGGATTCACGTATTAGGCCTATATATAAGTATATCATGGTGAATTTGGTCGTTAGCGTAGTTGGTTCAATCCCAGCTTCATGTGCTAAGGGTTCTCAGTTCGATCCCAATCAGAGACAATACATTTTGAGAAGGACCAGCTGATAACCACCGGGTATTCATTTGTCTTTGGGCTATTAATTAATGACACTTTCTAAGGAATAGTCTGCCTTAGTTTGTAATAATGACTACATTCGCTCATTTACACTCATCACACTCATTCGAAATCCGTATTCGCCCATATCTTTACGATCGGCGTCTTATGAATAAATAAATAAATAAACAAAAAAAAATTGCCAGTATAAAATGTTCCATGATGTAAACCAAGTATTTTATTGGACTAAAACTTATTCTATGTCTCATTTGATACATGAAACAGTTGTGGCCGTTATGTCATTAAAAGGTGTTTTACGTATGATTGAGTAACAAACACGTAATTATATTATTAGAAAAATGACTGTAAACAACGTTTATGAAAGAGGTATGAAAGTACTTAAAACAATGGTCATGTCATTGAGTAACAAACACGTAATTATATTATTAGAAAAATGACTGTAAACAACGTTTATGAAAGAGGTATGAAAGTACTTAAAACAATGGTCATGTCATTGAGTAACAAACACGTAATTATATTATTAGAAAAATGACTGTAAACAACGTTTATGAAAGAGGTATGAAAGTACTTAAAACAATGGTCATGTCATTGAGTAACAAACACGTAATTATATTATTAGAAAAATGACTGTAAACAACGTTTATGAAAGAGGTATGAAAGTACTTAAAACAATGGTCATGTCATTGAGTAACAAACACGTAATTATATTATTAGAAAAATGACTGTAAACAACGTTTATTAAAGAGGTATGAAAGTACTTAAAACAATGGTCATGTCATTGAGTAACAAACACGTAATTATATTATTAGAAAAATGACTGTAAACAACGTTTATGAAAGAGGTATGAAAGTACTTAAAACAATGGTCATGTCATTGAGTAACAAACACGTAATTATATTATTAGAAAAATGACTGTAAACAACGTTTATGAAAGAGGTATGAAAGTACTTAAAACAATGGTCATGTCATTGAGTAACAAACACGTAATTATATTATTAGAAAAATGACTGTAAACAACGTTTATGAAAGAGGTATGAAAGTACTTAAAACAATGGTCATGTCATTGAGTAACAAACACGTAATTATATTATTAGAAAAATGACTGTAAACAACGTTTATGAAAGAGGTATGAAAGTACTTAAAACAATGGTCATGTCATTGAGTAACAAACACGTAATTATATTATTAGAAAAATGACTGTATACAACGTTTATGAAAGAGGTATGAAAGTACTTAAAACAATGGTCATGTCATTGAGTAACAAACACGTAATTATATTATTAGAAAAATGACTGTAAACAACGTTTATGAAAGAGGTATGAAAGTACTTAAAACAATGGTCATGTCATTGAGTAACAAACACGTAATTATATTATTAGAAAAATGACTGTAAACAACGTTTATGAAAGAGGTATGAAAGTACTTAAAACAATGGTCATGTCATTGAGTAACAAACACGTAATTATATTATTAGAAAAATGACTGTAAACAACGTTTATGAAAGAGGTATGAAAGTACTTAAAACAATGGTCATGTCATTGAGTAACAAACACGTAATTATATTATTAGAAAAATGACTGTAAACAACGTTTATGAAAGAGGTATGAAAGTACTTAAAACAATGGTCAGGTTAGTTTACTTGACATGAATAGGAAATAGTTCTACTGATGACCTCCTGCAAACACGTAGAGAGTAATTATCATTGCTATGACAACAACATTACACCACCTCTGCCATGACACGGCTCACGCTTCTCCATGTCATTACTTTAGCATGACGATAGTAAAAAAACCATCATTTTGACTTTATTAATTGAAAAAATACTATTTTATTTAGTTAATTTGCCTGTGTAGTTCAATAACGTATGGAAACTCTCTGTTTTAACAAGGGCTATTAATATAAGTAATTATAAAATAAAAATAGGTATTATAAAATAAAATATAACTAATATGCCTTATGTTACTTCGTTGTATACAGACAGTAACCAAGGAAACAGTACATAAAAGTTGTTATGGTAGATATGGTTGTTGGGGGTCATGCATTCGGAAACCTTATCACGTGGAATATATTTTAGGGATTGTTCGACAGTTATAGTTAATACTTTTTAGATTGTTACAATGAAACCTTAACTAAACTGTATCTCTTTTTTTGGATATGATTAGAACCACTTGTCATTCACTTATTTAAATATTTAACTAGTGAAGTATGGTTTAAATCGTTATTTTCACATGTTCTGTAGTGAGACAAATTATTTTCAGAAGTATTACTTGAAAGTCGCATGCTGAAAGTGCGCTATCTAGTCATTTGAGTTATGTGGTTAACAGTCTTGTGAATATCATTTTTGGTGAAGTGGATATACTCAACTTAACGCAAAAAAAGGAGAAATAGTGTAAATTTACTTCAATAGAATGTTATTTCACTATTAAATTTTACAATCACTTAATTGTACTATAACACTTCTTATCATAAATTTTTCTAAAATTATACTAGATTTATTTATTTTTGAATAATCGATTAAACATTTCATATAATTAATGTCAATTTATTTTAATAAGTGTAATAATTAGGTGTTTTATTTAAAGATATTTAACAAAGGGACATTAATTTTAAACATCAAGTAGTTTTAAGAATCATGTTCAGTATACCAACACGCAATAAGTTATGTTGCAGGACAATACAAAAATGAGTAACTGTTAAAAAAATAAGATAATGGTTAAATTATGCTTAGAAAATCTGAAAATGAAAACGTCAAAAATAAATACACTACCATAACGTATATACCTCATTCAAGCAAGTTCAGTAGGATATAATACAAGTCCCTTAAGCTTCAAGTTGGAAGATCTTTCTTGTCGTCTCTATCGTATCGTTAAGCCGTATACCTAATAATCATTCAAGATATCTGAAACTTGTGGTGGTTTCAAAGAACCATGTATTAAAAATAATCACTATGTTATTAATTTACTCTTACCTATCCAATATTTTTATCTTATGATATTATTATTATATAAACATATTTTTTTCTGACATAATAGTCAGTCTAAAGAGTTTTGTAAGTAGGAAATCACATTGTAATATTTTTATTGATCGTAGGGCATTGTACTAATTGAAATAGTTTAAAGCAATATTATTTATGTATCTTACTTCTCAATGTTTTCAAACATTTTGGCACAAATGGTTTCTAAAATTAGTATTGCAATATCTAACACAAATGTTAAAGTATTATACGAGGTTTATACATATTCTCGTAAATATTAATTCCAAGTATATTACATATTTTAAATGGCTTCAAAGAACATATCACTACTAATATGATGGCTTATATGAGGTACAGTACTTCCATTATTGTCTACCCACGGGCGCTACCAACTCATTTCCTTCACGTTCCACTTGTGGCACCAGCGTCGTTTCCCCATCTACCATGTGTATCAGAGCCGTTTATGTAAAAACATATTTATATATTGTTGTATATTTAACCATAAGATATCTCAATAGGAATAGTTAGTGCCAGCAAGTACTTAAGTGGCATTATTCATGTAACAGGAATTACTCATCAATATTTATTACTCGTACACTCCTAAATTTATTTTAGTTTTAAAATTTTAAACCATAGCGTGCTTATACATAAAATAAAAAAGACCAATAAAAAACAAATGTTCAGTAGTGTTACGACCCACTCTCCCACCCATACACGTACAGTGTTATGACCCACTCTCCCACCCATACACGTACAGTGTTACGACCCACTCTCCCACCCGTACACGTACAGTGTTACGACCACTCTCACGCCCATATACGTACAATGTTACGACTACTCTTACGTCCATATACGTACAGTGTTACGACCACTCTCACAACCATATACTTACTGTGTTACGACCACTCTCGCGCCCATATACGTACAGTGTTACGACCACTCTCACGCCCATATACGTACAGTGTTACGACCACTCTCACGCTCATATACGTACAGTGTTACAACGACTCTCACGACCATACACGTACAGTGTTACGACCACTCTCACACCAATATACTTACAGTGTTACGACCACTCTCACGCCCATATACGTACAGTGTTACGACCACTCTCCCACCCATACACGTACAGTGTTACGACCACTCTCACGCCCATATACGTACAGTGTTACGACCACTCTCACGCCCATACACGTACAGTGTTACGACCACTCTCACGCCCATATACGTACAGTGTTACGACCACTCTCACGCCCATATACGTACAGTGTTACGACCACTCTCACGCTCATATACGTACAGTGTTACAACGACTCTCACGACCATACACGTACAGTGTTACGACCACTCTCACACCAATATACTTACAGTGTTACGACCACTCTCACGCCCATATACGTACAGTGTTACGACCACTCTCCCACCCATACACGTACAGTGTTACGACCACTCTCACGCCCATATACGTACAGTGTTACGACCACTCTCACGCCCATACACGTACAGTGTTACGACCACTCTCACGCCCATATACGTACAGTGTTACGACCACTCTCCCACCCATACACGTACAGTGTTACGACCTACTCTTCCACCCATAAGTAGTATTGACAGTAATGTGGATATGTACAAAGGCATTATGTGTTGAATATATATTTAGTGAAGTAATGAGCAAATAACGAATGTATTTAAAGTTAAAAGTTTAGTATTGACAATAATACTCAGAAAATGAAAAAAAAATTGATTTAGAGTGTTGCGATTCATTTGTTCCCAGAGAAAACAGAAACATTTGACTTATTCTTTACAGACTTTACCAGATACTGTATATTTAGCCTTTAGGCAATTACTTTAAAAAATAGGCTTATGATATAACGATGTTAATTTATTTCAGTAAGTCATAACAAAATGTCAGTAAACAAATGAAGCCACTCATAAATTACGCGTGACCTAAAGGTCACATAATGAATAAACTAGAAGCCAATGATTATTTAATTCATTTAACAATATCCGAGTAAAAATTGTTAGATTTATTTTTAACAAATTTGTTTCAGAAATTTACGATTGGTTAGAACTTATTGAATAATGGCGTCATATTGTTGAGTAGTGTCGTTTTATTACGACCAAATCACCAACGCAATTTTTTATTTTAAAAGTAATGAAAACTAAATGATGAACAAATGCTTGTTTTTGAAAATAATAAGATAAAGTAAATGGATATGTGGAGGGTGTCTTGGTGTATAATTAACACCCCGCCCAGGGGGACTATAGGGACTATAAATCGTGCTTCTTCAAGGGTTATTCTTAAGTTAGTGGGAGAAGATCGTGAAGAACTCATGACACTATTAAGAATGAGCAATGAGAAATTGGAAGCAATACTTGAAGGAATTTAAGAAATATACTTCTAAAACAGGTAAGTTGATAGAGAGGACATTGCCTTGTAAAATAAAGACAATTTCAATAGTGTTTAAAAAGGTGACTTTTTTAAACCACACTGTTTCTGTACACATACATCGATCAACCTCACACTATCATTATAGAAATTATAACTTTTAAATGTTCTTACTAGAAGTGCTCCTTATTGCTTTAATCTTATGCCTGAAAAATGTTGTAGTATTGACGATACATCAATTTTACTTCTTCAATTCCTTTGACTGTATTACGTTGAGTTCATTCTTATTTTTGGACTGGTAATAAAATTGTCTTATATTTTACAAAAGTCGATATTTTTAAATGTACCTGGGAAGTGCAAATTTGGTCGTTAGTGCATTTTTTGAAACTTCTTCTCTTCAGCCTATAATTATTTGATATTGCTATCAGGTAAAAATTAATATTTAAGCAACGGCATATACCTTCATAGAAAGTGACATATTAAGTGGACTAGAAGTGATTTATTAAATGCTTGGAGTGATATACATGGGAAAAGTAACATGATTTCCCACAAGAAGATAAATTAACAAGTTACATTGTAAACTACATTCTTAATTTGTTTTTAAGAATACATAGTTAGTGACTAAATAACACCAATCACAAACTCAACTTTTTACTTCTTTGCAAGTTGATAGTGACTTACTAGAAGCTTCTCACTGTCCCATTTCTTGGCTAGAAGCGTGTAGATAGCTGACAATCATTTACAAGTGGCTTGCTACATGCTTAATATGACCTCTAAATGGACGATGTCTGCATATTTAAACCACTTTAAAACTAACATATATATTTTCCTAATTTACATGTAGTTGGTAAAGGCAAGACAAAGAAGTTAGTTTTTCAAATTATTAATAAACTTATTTTGTATAACTATTTGACACGTAGTTCCTTTTGATGTATTGCTCCAATTAACTTAAGCACCTAATTAGAGTAACATTTCGTGCACACAAAGACCTACTAATTACTTAAGCTAAGTAATGTATTGACTGAGATAGTCCTTTGATACGCTATACATATTCATGAGGCTGTGATAGGCTTGTCTGGCGAATGTATCACCATATGTTCCTCTTGACGAGTTAAACATATGCAATAATAGAGATCTTATAAGGAATAGCTAATGATTTGAGTGGAAGGGAAACCCTACACCATGTTTTTTCCAGGTGTATTGCTTGCGTTTTAACGTAATGATATTTCTTGGGACAGGCAAATATTTTCAATATATATTTACAGCACCGATTCCTAGTCTAATGTCACTAATAAAAAACATTCTTTTTTCAAAACCTACACAGTTTAATATTACTTTTAGACCCGATACTATTTCAACTATGATTATCAGCACAAATCAGACTAATTGATCACACACACAATAGAGACAAACATCTGCAGAATTAAATTAAACATTCAATAATAAATAATTAATCATATTTATGTACCGGCTACAAAATGTCTTTCATTAAAATTAGATTCATGAAAAATGTTCATTTTAATCTAATCCTATATGTCCAAAACAATTATTTTTAGTCATATCTGCTAGTGAAATTTGTTGGAATATGTATGTTCTTAAAAAAAACTTGACTGCATTTTAATTAGTACCGAATACATACGTAAATTATGTTTGTCGAACCTTCTTTATGTAATAATGTCAGCCATAATCTGAAAATGGAACAACATTATGTCTAATGGGTTTAAAACTATAACCATTCAAACGGTAAAAATACGAAATCAAAAAACTTTTGTTTCAAAAAATATTTCATTAGTTTTTAAAGTAATGTAATTGTTAAAACAATTCATATTGTGTGGCACAAAATATAATATTTATTTAAAAAATATTGGTAACGTAATTCAGACTAATTGATCACACACACAATAGAGACAAACATCTGCAGAATTAAATTAAACATTCAATAATAAATAATTAATCATATTTATGTACCGGCTACAAAATGTCTTTCATTAAAATTATATATACATTTATATACGTATTTTATTTTATATATATATAAAATATTATATAAAATATTAAATATATTATATTACATAATATAATACGTATTTTATATTTTATTTTATATATACAATTATATATAAATTTATATACGGTAGTAGCTTAAATATTCTTGACATTTACTCGGTTTATTAACATTAAATTGTAATGTTCATTAAATAAGAGAGAGAAATTGACATCATCAGAAAATTTCCCAAACTAGTTTTAATTATCTTTGTATTGTTTATCATAATGACCTTAACTAGTTCCTTATCTTATTCCTTAGATTTGTTTGTAGTCACGATAGTGTTCGGGATGCAATTGTTAAATTGAATTGAATTGTTTTCTCTTCAACCAAATATTATTTTAATTTCATAAATAATTAAATTGGTGGGGAATATTAGGGAAAATAAGTGAGTCCAAATTGCAAATGTTTTCATTCTCAAAGTAATTTAGTATGGATTGGATAGGCAGTGCAATGTGGTTAGCCAGGATCTGGACGTTCAGTTATTGATGAAGGCGTTCAGGTGTACACAGTAATGGGTTATGGCGAGATGGGGAATGTGGGGTTAAATCAATGCAATCTTAAAAACATTACCAGTACAGCTGAGTGGATTTGATTGAAACCATATTTACATCTGATAGCTGATTAAAGTTGATTAGATATGGTACACAGTCTGTGCGTTTATATTTGTATAATTGTAATACAATGATAATTTTAGTAATATTTTTTTCACATTAACAATTTCTAATTTTTTTACTTTTAATATCGAAAACATGATCACAATTTAAATAAATAACAGCTGATCAAAATAAGCTAATTTTTTGTTAGGATAGCAAATAACATTTACTAACCAAAATAAGATTTCCGTAATACATTAATTACTTGGTGAGACATTCTTAGATTGTGAACATGGTTAAGACAATTATAAACAGATAATGGGCATGAGCAGGTCTTGACTGTTGAAAGAAGAGAGACACGTTCCGATGCATATCTCCCACAGCCATTCTCAAATAGTTTATATTACCATTATACTAATCTAAAGGGGTGTACCATTACGTGTTAATGTTCACAAGAGAAGTGCATTAAAATTATGTACAAAATTGACATTTATTATAATCCTTTTAGTTATGAGTCGGTATAAATATTAATTGTTATCAGTATAATCCAATAATAATTATTAACAATACTTAAGCTTGAAATATGTTTTGTAATTTGAAAACAATTGTACTTAAAAACGAAAACCAATTGAATGATTATATAGAGTTGAAAGGCTAACATATAATATCAATGTCAGAAATGTGGTTTAAAAATAATCAAATAATTTTTAGTTCAAGTATACTAAGATTAAACTATGCTACATTTTAAACATATTGCATTAAATTTATATACTTGCAATACAATATACTTGATCTAAAAATTATTTGATGAATTTTTATACTAAATAAATCTATAAATATAAAATCAAGTATCACTCACTCAACAATCACTATATCTGGAAAACTACTTACCCTTCGCGGATGACATCTTTAGGATGATTGGCCTTAAGTTGCAGGTGTAAAATAGAGGTGCTTTTAAAACATTCTTCATATTTCCGAAATGACAGCCATTTTATTGAAATAATTGTAAAATGTCAGAAAGAGTGTTTTCCAAATATGCCTGAAGTAGCTTAAAGAATAGTTCTCTTGAAAAATTAATATAATTTTCAATAGCGTATTTGAGACTGTGAGCAAATTTTACTGTAATTGTTTTGTCTATCTTTCTTCCTTCACTACATGGAGTTAGATTTTCAATCTGTGTGTTTAATTAAATTAATTTACACGCTCAGAAAGTTTAATTATGCAGTTTTCTGGACAGAAAAAGAACAGGCAAACACAAAATAAAAGAATTATATAGTCATGCTTTATAATGAGACAAATACAAAATTAGGCAGTCACTTATGAAGAATATTTCAAGAATGCAAGACTGTTTTAAATGTTAAAATAATAATGAAGTCATGCAGCCTAGGTATTGATCCGAGAAGCTTACAAGCCCTCAGTAGAGTAATAATAAATTGTTGAATATTATACGCTTAAATGTTGAGTATTTGGTGATTTATTGATACAAATAACAATTTCCAATACTGTTATTGATACAAATAACAGTATTGAAACATTGACTGTTCCAAAATTAAACACCTAATAGCTTTTTGTGGGGTGCAATTTTTTTATTAAAAAGTTTCATAAACTTAAGGTAAAACATTACATGTATTTTTAAGTCACAAAACACACACGACTTGTTTTGCAATTATTAAAATAAAACTATTTTTTTTTTAATTTTGTCTGATAAAAATAATTATTTAATACATATCCTTAAACAACTAAGATATTAGTCAACGCTAAATTTATAACATTTAGTACAATATCCACCTCTGGCTTTGTTCATATCAAACGACCCAAAACAAGTAGGAAACACCAAGTTTTTACGGACCAGATATATTACGCACAATTTTGGTTTAAAACAAACTAATCGTTAAATGACGAGGCCCGATGTTATTAATCCTAGAACACCGATTGAACTAATCTTTGGTACAACTGATCCAAAATTATTCAAGAATAAAATAATATTCACGCCTAAATCAGACCGTAACTCTATTTATTTCTGATAAATTTAAAGTAATTGTGAAAAGTTAAAACACGATACCATACATTTAGAAGGGTAATTACAGATTAAAATTTAAAAATGTTACATAAGAACTTAAACCTGAATAAATGGTTATCTATGTACCCCAAACAGTATATTGATGATAAATCCACGAATAAAAAAAAATCTTCATTAATTTAGTCAAGCGTTATTTTTTTTGGAAAAAGATTGATGCAAATAGCACAAAACTAAATAATAGATGATATTCTCCAAAATTAAGAAATATTAAAATTGAACGCATATTGAATTAATTAGAAATATATATATATATATATATATATATATATATATATATATATATATATATATATATATATATATATATTTAAGGGTACTAAGTTATTGTTTTTTATTATAACATTAATATATTTATATAAAATCTTATTAATAATAAATATATTATTAAATCAAAATTTGACGAATAAAGCTTATAACGATGTAAAAAAAATTTAAAAAATTATATAAAGTAAACTCTGATAACAAAAATCACACATGATAACAATTGTTTGCAGAATAGTAAAAAGAATTTTGATTTGTGTACAATTCTCAGAACTTACAAGAAAAATAAAATTCCTAATCATTTCTCAGTAGATGAATTTAATAAAATTTCATTGACATTTTTGAAACTTTCATTTACTCCATTCCAGCATTTGATTCATTAAATTCTATTCTACTCATAAACATGTTGGTTCATTCAGAACAAATATTTAAATTTAAATGTTTTACAGTTAAAAGTTACTAAGACCTTAAGCAAGATTGAATCTAGCTCAACCTATGAAGTTTACTGAATAAATATTACAGTTTTTAAATGAGCTATTGTTGATATACGTTAGGCACTTACATGATTGTACGATAAATTTATAAATGTTACCAAATGCATTTAAACAACAAAAGGTTATTGCCATTATTTAAAGTGGAGAGGCCACATACATAGATTAAAGGCTTTTATATATTTTTTTTCCAGCTATTAAAAGGTACTCTTATACGATTGGGAGGGCCACGCAACTTTTATGTGTGGTAAGCCGAAAGGCTTATTGTGTGCCCTCCTTTACAGGACTTCAAACCTCATCCATCCATGATCCTTAGAGATTCTTGAGATTGCCTTGTTGAGATTTTCCTGTGATGGTTGCAACGTTCCGATACGCCACCCAAGGTAAGGGGTCGGTTCCTAGCTAGGGTTGGGCAGTGGAAGAGGATGTGCCGTCCCTCCTCCCTACATTTCCTAAACAAAAGAATGGGAGCTGGAAACCCCATTTTGTTCAACTGTGCCATAAATGTCAAGTGTCAAGTTATAAAACCAACCACCCTTCGAAGTTCTGCTCTTGTAGGATAAAGAGCTTCAACCTTGTTGGAGTACGATGGCCCCAATAGGACCTGCCCTCCTTGTCTGATACCCGGCATTGCCTCCCAGATCTCCTGGTGCTTGCCAGCTACCCATGTAGAACTGAGCTCTCTTGGCGAGGCTGTAAGCAATTCCGCATGCCGGCTCTGGGCCAATGAGAAGTTCCTCAGAGCCTCTCATGTCACAGTGGTCCGACCTCTCGTTTCCGAGTACCCCCGTGTGACCTGGCACCCATGATAGGACTACCCTATTGGAACGTTCCAGCGTTTTAAGAACCCCACGACAGTCCCAAACTAGACTCGATGTGACTTCGAAAGACGCAAGTGACATTATTTCCGCTTTGCAGTCTAACTTCAGATAGATTGTTTTGCACGTAAGGTCCAAATCTATGTTTGCATGTGCACAGGCAGTTATGGTAGCCACATCCACCTGAAAAACCATAACCAGTTTGCCGGGGCTAAAACTGACCTCAGTGTTTGACCAGGCATCATAGACTCTGCAACCGGACCTAGGGATGGTGTAAGAGACATCTATGTATCACGTGATTGCGTTCATCAATGCGATTAATTCACCTTGTTCCCAATATTTTCTGTATTTTGTTCCCAATGACTACAAAACGGACTTTGTCAAAATCAGTATGTCTAGGCATCATATTCGAACACATCTCTAGAATGTTCGATTGTAGGATATTTCGTTATGTTTACGGGCATAGTGAGCTTGCCAGCATCCACTGGTCTGGAGCTGTATGCCGCCAGCATTGCCTCCCTCATGATAAAAAATATCAAGGGGTAGAGGACTTAGCAGCACCTAAACTCCTGAATTGCAGCATTGGTTGTGACCTTAAATGCCCTAAGGACTCCCAAACAAGGTAACCACTGCACCCTAGATAGGTTTTTTGTAGCAGTGACTTCTTGGATTTTGGGCCACCAGATAATAGATCCATAGACTATCATCAGTCTGTCGACCCTTGTATAAATCTATTGTACTAACTGAGGGTTCAGTCCCCACGTGCATCCAAAAGTGCGTCTCAGCCTCGTGAATGTGGTCTGAGAGTGGTCTATGGCGTGGGTGAGATGTCTCTTCTAGGTATATTTGTTATCTAGCCATATACCCAGATACATAACTTCCTTTGACACCTGGACGCAGTTGCCAAAGATTCTTATTACTCTGACAACCTCCGTGCTCCTTTTATTAGTGAATTGTACCATAACGGTCTTACTGGGGTGAACAGATAGTTCCTCCGCTTTGTACCACGTCTCCTCAACGAACAATGCCTCCTCATAAGTCGAGGCATGTCTCCATGTATTAACCTCTTATTAGCATTACAATGACATCAGCGTAACCCGGAGCGTACACTACATGATTGTTAAGTGCGATGAAGAAATCATCCATGACCAGGTTCCACAAGAAGGGTGACAAGACGCCCCCCTGTGGACACCCTCTCCGTGCTTTTACCTCTCTCACCGGCCTACACAGAGATTTTTGGGCTCTGCGCGTGCTGAGCATGTTTCTATCCTAGCGTACAACTGTTCTATCAGTGCCCCTGGACACTAGCTTTGTCACAATCCAAAAATATTCTCGTACTGTTAAAGGCCCATTCTATGTCCAAGAACACTGTCAAAGCAGTCTCCTTAAGGGAAATCACCTGTTCAATTATGTGGACTATTGTGTTTAAAGCAGTTTCACAGGATCTGCAAACATGGTAGGCATGCTGATTGGGGTGCATAGGTTGACTACTTGCCACCCCAGCTCTAACATATTTGACCAGTAACTTCTCCATGGTCTTTAGAATTATTGCGCGGTAAGCCTTTGCTGTATCATTGGAAAGTTTTACCCCACCTGGAAGCAAATCAATTGTAACAGTGTCAACCTACATACAATTTCAACGAGTACCAGGATTTTAAGGTTCATCGCCACCAGTGACCAAAATGGTGGATAAGGGTACTTACGACTGGGTATCCCCAGGTTCCCAGAAAGCTCCGTTCACGACACCATACAACATTGGTGCCACAGAGCCTTCAGCACAGGTCACTTTACACCTTTGGCTTGGTCCATTGACCGACATGGCATGGGTCCCGCCAATGAATCTTTTTGAAGGAACTGGTGTCAATAATGATAGCACTGCGGCCCACTACCTGAGAGCCATTTTCATGGCTCAAGCCTACATCCACCAGGATTAGTGATAGCAGACTTACTATATGAAGGATTCAGAAACCTCATCTGCATAGCCGGAGGAGGCCGACTTGGTGCAGGCCTACGCACCCCATCTGTCCCCTCCAGCATTCCCGGATGGTTTTGAGTGTCCGTAAGACACCCCTGGGAATGAAGAAAGCCCTAGGACCCTCTGTACTAGGAGTAACCGCATCTCCTTGACCCCCTTAATGGTACTTGATCACTACTTTGTAAACTAATTTTCGTTTACTTTAGAGATAATAATCTACGAGTGTAATAAAATATTATAATACATATAATTCACAATAATTTATTATTTGTAAAATTTATATTACATTGCAGTGTTTTTTTGATCTCTCGAGCATACAGCTATTTGAGAGAACAACTAATTTTATCGCAATGAAATATCTTTAATATATGAGTAATCTTAAAGTAACTAACAAACAAAACAAAAATTTAAAAAAACAAATCAACAAGCACCAAGGAAACATAGTTAAAGGAAACCAAACAACATTTTTATTCCTTATATTATTAATTTTTTTTAATGTATTTTTTTTATATCAGTAATCCTAATTTGTATTTTACTATGGAGTTTATCTGAATTAATTGTTTGATTGTTTAAAACTTCCTTCTGGATCATGACTGGTAGTCCTAACTCCACATGAACCTCAAAGCATTAAATATTAACACAGTATAATAATAATAATAATAATATAACAGAATAAGATAACAATTTCGTATAAACTAAACAACAATACAGTTTTAGGTGAAAAACCAATGTACAATTATTGGTGATATCTAAAGCATAACTTTTATCTATAGTCAAATACTCGTATATTGAAAATGGAAAAGTATTTTGCTTAAGAAATTTTGCTTTTTCTAAATCTTTTGATAGTTAATGCCACAAAGTCTTCTCAAACAATGTAATGACCATGAATTTGAAAGTAATCACTAAAATTTATGAAATCTTACTTGTAGAATATATTTTAGTTTGTAGAAATTAAAGGCATTATGAAGAAACTTTCAGAAGCTAAATAAGTATGGTATACTACAAGAATCTCATTTGGGTACATAACTTTTCCATATTAGTATATATAATGTTTCCGAAAACATGTATTCAATAAATATTAGATGCTTTTTACATGTTGATGATGTTGGAGTGATATTTTCTACACATGATAATGAAAATTAAAAAAAAAATGACTGCTTACAACAAATAATTGTATTAACTTGTGCAATAAACAAATTCATTCTTAATTTGAACAGAATTCATAACATACATTTAAATAATCACGTATCACATACTCGTACACATAGTTTTACTAAACAGATAGATATTCTATGTTTGAAAATAAAGTTATTAACATATAAACTTATATTATTATTATACTATTATAAACATATATTATTATTAACATATATACCTAAATGTTGCTTACATTAGGAATGTAAGCCACATTTAGTGATCAGAATCTATTTATCTTAGAACTAAGACATTACCACAACAGAAATGTCTTAGCATATACTATTGCATATTATAAGACAAAAAACATTTCATATAACTCTATAGCAAAAGCACACCTTAAATAATAACTAATTCATTAGTTTTCTAAATGTTATCTTGTCTAAATTGTTTAACATTGCAATTTGTAAAAGATATTTAAATATCAATGTGAGTATTCGAAAAAAAAACAATTAAAATGTGATAACCAAAACTCCAGTTTAGTAAAATGACTGTGCGTTTTCCAAGTTTACTTGGTTGAAATTAGCAGTATTCAGGGATTGACTTTTAATTACTCTAAGTTCAAAGTTCCTGTTCTTGAAACCTAATTTTGTGGTTTATTGTGATTGAAAAAGTTCCTTCGTCAGGTTCACGTCATTTACGCTGGTTTCATTTAACTTTGCTGTTTAGCCTAGTACTTTTTGTTTTATTCTGGTAATAGAATTGTTTTTCAAAGTAATTTAATCTCAAACTGTTACAATACTAAATTTGGTTTGATGTATTAGTTAATAATGTGTTGGATGGTTTCCTATACTTTCAAACTTAAAACAAAAACAGATTGATATCACTTGAAATATTTACTTTAGTTCTTCTAAACATCTCAAACAATTATGAAATAAAGATATATCAAATTAGATACTTGGTGAAATCACGCAGGGGTAACCCAAGGTGTGGCTGTGGGATAAGTTATGTACAACGTTATACTTCAACTGTTTATGTTGTAGATTATAAGAACGGTAAAATGTTAACTTTATATATTTTTATAATTTCCCATATTATTCTTTGTTATGTATGGAGATCAGCCATTTCATCTAAAAAAATATAACAAATGGAGGTTGTCTAGTTTATTAAATAGATTTGAAATATTTGTCGTAATAACTTTACTTAAATGTTTGAAAAAACAGATCAAAGTTGAGAAGCATCACTAAACCTGCTATATATATCAGGTCCCAATCCGCCCACCCATACACGTACTGTGGTAGTGACCCAACCGCTAACCCATACACGTACAGTGGTATTGACCTACCTGCCCACCCGTACACTATATTAATTAAGTTATTGATTTATTTGATTAACAGATGTCAAATGCAAACTGAGTCAATCCCATATTGGGTTCATAGTTAGGCTAACGTTTCATAGTTAAGATACATGATGAGGTCAGTCACCTGATTGACATTTGAGGCCGGGAATTGAAATTTTTTTTCATGTTAACAAAATATGGCTTTACTTTTGAAAACGTTTACATCTTTTTGTATACATGATTACATCAATATCACTTTAATTGTTTGTTGCTTTGCATGAAAAAAGTCTATTTTTTTCTTGGAACGAATTAACTGAAATAGGCACGAGTGCAGAGAGAGCTGAATGCTGATCTAGGCACGAACACAGTAAGTTGTAGGATTGGTGCGCGAAGCACACAAGGGTCTTCCTTTGTGTTAAACTTTTTCTTCATTGCTACACTATATTATAAACATATAAAAGCTTGAGAGACGAAACATATTTTGTGTACACATACTAGAGAAATATGTTGAAACCATCGTGTTGTACAATAAAGTATAATCCACACTGCGTACAGATTTTTAAATAATAAAAAAAACTAATAAGAATAAGTTAATTATTTATGTATTTCAATCTTAATTATAAATATATTCAAGATTACCCCTTTTTTAACCATGTATCCAGAAACTCTTCCTGGTTATAATAAATATGTTTTATTTAGGGAAACAACACCGAGACTTTTTCGAAAAACATAAATTAATCTCGAATATAAATATTAGTTTGACGAATTTGAAACAGTTCCGTTACCAAACAAGTACCTAATCTTGCAAGAAAAAAGAAGTGTGATAGTATGTTTGATACATCTAAGTTGCATAAGTTAATAAATTTTAATTAAATTCGACTTTAAAATAAATAGAACAAATGTTAAAAACAATGTGCAATTTTAATATAACAATTGTAAGTGCATTTAATTCAAATGCTTGTGAACGCTTTAGGCACGAGATAGTGGCGTTGAAGCAATAGTATTAGAGCACTAAGCTAGGGATGAGTGGTCAGCTGACGTCCTGTCATCTGATATATCATATGTCATTCCATCAGCTGATCCCACATAAGTCCCCAGCAATAATCATACCACTATGCCATGTATATTTGAGTTGAGTGGAGAGGTTGGTAATTTGGTACATGCTCGGAGGGCACGAATAGAACACATGGATTGTAAGTTCTAGAGCTCTATTACATAATGAAATAGGTAACATATATGTGTTAATCTACATAATTAATAATTACACTTTGAAAAAAAAAGTACACTTCCTCATAAAATATACAACAATACCTAATTTAAAATTATTTGACGAAGTATAACAAGATATGTGCGTAATTAACGTACGACCAACAATTACTTATCCTCTCACGTACCACTGTACGGGAATGGAACAGTTGGTGGGTCATCACCATTTTACGAGTATGAAAGAGTGCGTAGATAGTACCACTGCACGATTTTTAGAAAGTGGGTATGTTATCACCACTTTACGTGTGTGTATTCAAGAGAGAGTCTTTAGAGAGTGTCGATACTCTACGTGTACAGCAGAGAGTATGGCCACTACCAATGAACGTTTATGTGAGAGTGGGTGTTCATTACCATTGTACATTGTGTGCAAGTGAGTGGATTATCACCACTCACGGTGTACAATGATGGGAGAGTGGGTGGGCCATCTCTATTGCACGTGAGGTATAGTGTAATTTTAGGTAATTACACCTTTACGTGTATGGAAGAGTAAGTAGATCATCATCATTCTATGTGTATGAGAGTGTGAGTGTATAGGTAGTGGGTGGATCATCACCACTCACGGTGTACAATGATGGGAGAGTGGGTGGGCCATCTCTATTGCGCGTGAGGTATAGTGTAATTTTAGGTAATTACTCCTTTACGTGTATGGAAGAGTAATTCGATCATCATCATTCTATGTGTATGAGAGTATGAGTGTATAGGTAGTGGGTGGATCATCACCACTCACGGTGTACAATGATGGGAGAGTGGGTGGGCCATCTCTATTGCGCGTGAGGTATGGTGTAATTTTAGGTAATTACACCTTTACGTGTATGGAAGAGTAAGTAGATCATCATCATTCTATGTGTATGAGAGTGTGAGTGTATAGGTAGTGGGTGGATCATCACCACTCACGGTGTACAATGATGGGAGAGTGGGTGGGCCATCTCTATTGCGCGTGAGGTATAGTGTAATTTTAGGTAATTACTCCTTTACGTGTATGGAAGAGTAAGTAGATCATCATCATTCTATGTGTATGAGAGTATGAGTGTATAGGTAGTGGGTGGATCATCACCACTCACGGTGTACAATGATGGGAGAGTGGGTGGGCCATCTCTATTGCGCGTGAGGTATAGTGTAATTTTAGGTAATTACTCCTTTACGTGTATGGAAGAGTAATTCGATCATCATCATTCTATGTGTATGAGAGTGTGAGTGTATGATGATCATCCTATAGCACGTGTACAACTTAACTCATCACACACCAGTTGTAAGTAACATCATACAATATCCGTAAAATATCTAATGATATTTTACGATTTTAAAATATTTAGGCATTTCCATAGCGAATAAAACTTTAAGAATCGTAATATTACTAACTCAAATCTTCAATACTGCTTGAGTTTTCATAAAATAACTTCTTTTTTAATAATTATACTATCCCAAACCTTTTATTATTAATTTCTTTTACATATCAAGCACTAATGAAATGTATTCAAAAAGTATTTATTACGGTATTTTATTATATGCAGTATTTTGTCACTGTATATTTAATGAAGATATGGTTTTCACAAGAGCAATTCGTTTAATGAACTTGTACAAGAAATGTATGCCTTCAGACAGCTAAAAAATGAAGCTTTATATGAAAGAACAAAAGAAAACAGTAATTAAATGTTAAAAAGATGATATGCGATCTATTTTTATTATTATCATGTAAAAATATCTATTGTCAACAACAATAGAAATTACGAAATGACACTAATAAATTCCTCTAACTATTTGTAGAATACAAATCACTCATAGAATAAAGTGTTCTTACATTTGAATATTTTATAGTTATGAATAATTAATTTTACTAAGGAGTGATTCAAAGAAACCATCCTTACGTTGAATCACCATCCTCATTAAAAGTCATAAAAGTAAATATTGCTTATTTATTGAAAAAATAAGACGTACAAAAGAAGATTAAAGCACTATCAAAGCTTTATTTGTCAATGAAGTATTGATAAGGAATAGCCTTATATCATTTATCAATCGATTTTTAGAAAACATTAAAAAAATTTCTATTTTAAATAAGATTTTGTATGTTATATTTTTATAATATACGTGGTTATGGCTATTTTATTGATAAAACCTTTCTGAAAGAAAGTGAATGCATCTCTTACCATAGTTGAAATATGACAAAAGCCAATCTCTTTGCCTTTCAACAATGGACCTGAGTGGCACTTGGCCAGGCATGAGGGACATTTCATTGTGAAATGTTGGCAACAGAAAGCATCGCAAAAGTCAATTTACAATTGAGAATATATTTGTAAAACCTATCAGCTCCCTTAGGCTGGATACCTCGTAACTAGTCTTTATTATGTAAACTTGGTTCAGATTTGTCAAATTGTTTTACCAATCACATGCTACAATATATCAAGGAACTACAAATTTATTGGGCTGAAATGTTTATATTACAAAGTTAGTAAGATTATTAATATGTAGAATTCGAAATAATTATTAGTAAATACTTTTCATCTTCTTTTTCTTTTAAAAATTAAAACAATCTGCAAATTAACACAATATACAATATGCCTATATTTGATTTTACAATTCAAATGTTTTTACGATATTGAAATGGGACGGCACAATTTACTATTGAATATATTAAAATATAGCAGAATATATTTTTCTTTGATAAATGTTAGATCTAGATATTTAACTAAATAGAACCTTTTAATCCGTGGTTTTGGTGTTTATTACAAACGCAGTTAAAAGTAATATATTTAAAAAAGGAACAACCTTCGATAGGGAATATAGTTGTCGCAAATTTATAATGCTTGCCACTTTAATTCTGAGAGATATAATTTTAAGTGATAAAGGTACAGGTCGTATGATAACATTTGTAACATTCAATATATAAAACATAACATTATAAAGGTTGCGATACAATTTCATGAGAGAGGCACTTATCAAACAGAGAAGCCAATATTAACACCAATTGGATTTCATTAAAATTTAAGGATTTTTTCAACCATTTAACATTGATTTTTAATTGGGGCTTATATGAAATATGTGTTTATTAGCATTACTTAAATATTTAGTTGTATAATATACTAGGTGATGGACTTTCATCTACCACATTTCTGTGGTTAACTAATCTAAAGAGTCGGTGAACTTATAGTCGGTAGATTCCATAATGGCGGAAATAAAAATTCTACAATTTTAATCTTATTCAACAATTGAATGACTGTTAAGCTTATATCATTTTGGGGTTTTAAATTTTGAAAATTATGATTAATCTTCTTAAAAATGTACTGTGTTAATATAAATAGAATTCAAAATGTGTTCCTTTTAACTTATATTTTTACCCTCATGTTAGTATAGTAATGTAAAATTAATTTAATGATGTTTTGCTTTATCCCTCGTAATGTATAATCAAAATATGTTTTAAAAGTATACTTTTAAAATGTTGGTCCTGCAAATTTACATTTTGCTTTACAGATTGTCTTATAACTTTAGTGCTACAAACTATTAACCGTTTCTAAATGGAAGTCCTGAAGCCTAACTATCCATACGTATATTGTTACAATGCTGAAACTAAGATATTGTTACAATCGTGATATTGTTAAATGACACTATTTCTATACAACTACAAGTCTTGGTGACGTATCTTTAGATTATAAAGGTGATAGTTATACTCAACTTATTTAAGTTTACTAAGGAGAAAGAAAGCTCTGAGGCCACTTCAACTTTAGGTTTATTGTGCTCCCATGTTGCCTACAAGAATGGAGTACCAGAGACAGCCAGGCTTGCCTAACTTGATGTCGAGTAAACTCTTACAAGGACTTGTCTCATGAAGACGACTTGCAAAGGACGAAGTTTTTCCTAGCAGGCTCAGAACATGGTTTATTGTGCTCCAGTGTTGCCTACAAGAATGGAGTACCTATACCAAGAGACAGCCAGGCTTGCCTAACTTGATGTCGATTAAACTCTTACAAGGACTTGTTTCATGAAGACGACTTGCAAAGGACGAAGTTTTTCCTAGTAGGCTCAGAACATGGTTTATTATGCTCCAGTGTTGCCTACAAGAATGGAGTACCTATACCAAGAGACAGCCTGGCTTGCCTAACTTGATGTCGATTAAACTCTTACAAGGACTTGTCTTATGAAGACGACTTGAAAAGGACGAAGTTTGTTCTAGCAGGCTCAGAACATGGTTTATTGTGCGCCAGTGTTGCCTACAAGAATGGAGTACCTATACCAAGAGACAGCCAGGCTTGCCTAACTTGATGTCGAGTAAACTCTTACAAGGACTTGTCTCATGAAGACGACTTGAAAAGGACGAAGTTTGTCCTAGGATGCTCAGAACATAGTTTCTCGACCCAGATATAATCAGATTTTTTAACAAGTCTCGCTTAAAAATTAAAATTTCCTTTAAGAAACAAAGGACTTGCGTGTCCTTCAGCCTTTATTTTATGACCAGTAGACCATAACATGAGGTGGAACATATTTCCATTCCAACTATCAATGAAAACATTGTTGCAATAGTACTGGTATCTTCATTTGTATAAATTACATAGATAAATGTGGTACTTTACAAGTGTAATTAAAAAATTAACATAAACTTGCAAACTCACCTTGATTTTTATTGACTGTAGTAAAGCTGTTTAGTATCCATTACACAGTAGACTCAACTCCAGTGCTTTGAGTGTTGAAACAAAAACAACGTTTTGACAGATATGACACACCCTTGCCGTCTTCAGGTGTACTTACTAACTTAGCCTACATCTAAAACAATTTGTTTTTTTTCCTGATCCCATACTAAATCAGAAAAGACTTAATACTACGTGCTAGATACTAAAGATTACTGTTGAAAGTCAAAAGTTCTTAAAAAACTATCACACATAAGATAATTATATAAAATGTAAAACACGATTTGAAATACAAAAGGAATGCAAAATATGAAATCAGTCAACAAAACACAGGGCAAGTTATTAAATAAACCAAATACTCAATTACATACAAAAATAAATACAAAATATGAAAAAAATCAACAGAGCATAGATCAGTTTATTAAACAGACAAAATATTCAATGAGACACGAAATAAATGCAATAATATGAAACAATTAAACGAAACATAGAGCAAATTATTAAATAGAAAAAACAGATAGTGATGCTGAAAGCAAGTTTCTCAACATTATTGCTAAGTACAAAATACAACCCACTTTATATATTACAGTTAATTTTACTTCTTCAGTGTAATATGTGATAGGCATACTTTGGGAAAACCAGTACTACAAGCCATCTTTAATTTATATGCATATTTATTTAACGACATTTTTACACAGTATACTTAAGGAGAAATAATATTTACTGTATTTTTAAAATTTACTGAGTATGATTTTTAAAATATAATTAAAAATATTGTCATAATTACCAACAATAAAAACTACTAAAACTTTTTCAAATATTTGGTACTCTTTATAACGTTAATCAATCTAGGGTGCAATAAAACAAGTGTACAACATTGAATTGAAGTATATTTACGTTAAATATTCTATTAATTAAAATCATTGCATGTAATTATGGTAAAATATTAAATTTATTTCGATATAATTTTAAATATTACCTTTGTAATAGGTAAAAGTGTAAAGTAATGTATTTATTTAAAGTTTTGATTCCAATTAGGTGTTATGTTAGAGTTATCGGGTTCTCCAGGAGTTATAGGGGTATTGTTAGTCCGGAGATACTGAACTTACCTTGTTAAAGTTTCTCTTGACCATTATTGACAACTTTAAGTCTGCTTTTCAAAGAAAAATGTTGCAAAAGACAAAACAATAAAATGCAATAGTATTGTATTAAATGGCAATGCTTAAAAAACTAAATCTATAATAGTTTTACCACTATGAAACCAATTTTAATACATAATAAATACATATAAGCAATATTTAACCCATTTTTAAGGTAACAACACTAATAATAGTCACATTTAGGCTATATATATCATTGCTTTTTTTTGTTAGCGAGAAAAATGTATGTGTACACAACATTACTAAAACTATAACTAATTACATGATATAATGAGTTAATCTTATCAGCACTTTTTTTATATCCTAGTATACAGTAAGATTAGTATCTTAAAATAAAAAAGCTATGGTAAACTACCAATTGTTCAATTTCAAATTTGTTAAATTAATATTGTGGCATTATTCAATCCTAAACAGTCTTATGGTTAGTAAAACTAATCATTGTCTGATTGCAGGTAACACTCAGATTTGTTGTTTGTACAGCCTACCAAATCCAAAAATCACTGTAGACCTATAAAGTACAAATCATTACTGGGAAGGCCTAGTTCTATAGTCTATAATTAATGAAGAGAAAAAATGGTATTATATAATATACATTATATATTGTATCACCATTGAACTAAATAATATTTTGAAGATTCAGATACTCCTAAAAGTGTTCGTAGTTAGGTATTATTAAATAATGCATGTTCTTTGATTAGCAGATATCTTTACCACACATATATTGTTATTAATATTTATAGTCGTTAATTCATACTATATTGTTGTATTTTAAATATATTACTATGCGTATATTACTATGGCAACTTCAAAGATAAAATCAATATATAACAGTAATGAAAGTGGTTAGAACGTAAATCATATTTATCAACCCAAATCATTCAATAAAATTCGAAAACATCTGGTACATTTAAAAAAAGAAAATAATAAAACTTAAGATACTCAGAAATATTACAATCATGATTAAATCAATGTTATGTGATTGAATTTTGTTTGTTTGTATTTTTAGTTTTTTAGTGTTCATATTAAACTTAGCAGAGTTGTTGTAATACTATTAAAACTATTCGAATTTATAAGCATCACTTTATGAGAAATTTTTGAAAAACTAAAGTACAATTCTAAAACTGATATATTAGATATTAAAAATATATTTTTATGAACATGCAACCAAATAAATCCACTGATACAGCCACAGAATCACAAATTCAGAAATGTACAATCCAGTCACATAATATTGTGGTACATGCATTCAGATTAGCCAGTGGAAGAGTCGTGGTATCTGGACAATGGAAACCCTTCATTTACATATTCAGAGTGACTAAAGTTGTGATTTATGTGGACCTGGGTGTTTGTAGGGGCAAATTTGTTCACACTGACTACACAAGAACACAGACGATATATTTAGTCTAAAGGAAACTTAACTTGTCGTATTAATAAGAAATCAATCATATTAAATTTAACAGTTTCCTATATTATGAAATAGTTATATTTATTTTATCAAACTAATTACTTGGTATACAGTTGTTTGTAAAAATATGTATACAAATTTGACATAAGTTACAGTTGTTGGATATAAAAGTTTTCGTGATGTTATGTAACTTATTATTAGTATTAAAAACTATATATTTAAAATACGTAGGCTATACTTTAGGTTTTTTTTCTCATATTAAAAACCTTGAATGAGGGCTAATGTTGTAATTACAATTAATAATATCAATAAATAATATACATTAGTATATATAAGTCTATCCTAAACAGATTATTTGTAGCTTATCATTTAGTGCTACCATATTATATCTAAAATATTATATATATTATGGTCAGGTCAGGTCAGGTTAGGTCAGGTTAGGTTAGGTCAGGTTAGGTTAGGTCAGGTCAGGTTAGGTTAGGTTAGGTTAGGTTAGGTCAGGTCAGGTTAGGTTAGGTCAGGTCAGGTCAGGTTAGGTTAGGTTAGGTTAGGTTAGGTCAGGTCAGGTCAGGTTAGGTTAGGTCAGGTTAGGTCAGGTCAGGTTACGTCAGGTTAGGTCAGGTTAGGTTAGGGCAGGTCAGGTCAGGTTAGGTCAGGTTAGGTTATGTCAGGTTAGACAGAGGCCAGACAGAGGCCATACTGATCCACCCGCCCACCCATACACGTACAGGGGTACTGACCCACCCGCCCATCCATACACGTACAGTGGCATTGACCCACCCGCACACTAATACACGAACAGTGGTACTTACCCACCCGCCCACCCGTACACGTACAGTGGTACTGACCCACCCGCCCACCCGTACACGTACAGTGGTACTGACCCACCCGCCCCCCCCACGTACACGTACAGTGGTACTATATACACGTACAGTGGTAAAATATTATATATAAAATTTATATATATATATATATATATAAATTTTACAACTGGGAGTTATTTTATTTTGACTACTTTTAGGAACTATGGACGAATTCTGTACAATGATAAAGAACGAATGAAGGTAATACTTCAAGAGATATAAAAATATATGAATTTTAATTAGGATTACACTGAAAGGCTTTTAAATTCCTATAAAATACAAACTTATTGGAATTTCAGCATCCTAAACCTTAAAAATCATTAAAACACATAAATATATATTACGTACTGTTTCCATCATTACGCAAGGTATTTGATGACAATAATAATAACCTACTTATTTAGTACAACCATTTTACATTTTACACTTGCTAGTCAGTTTATATTAGAAGAATATTATCGATCATAACATTAACGTTAGTTTATTGAAAGAATGAAATGCATGTAGAGTGTAACTTGATGGGATCAGTGGTTTTATTATACTAGTAGTTGCAGGTTACCAACAACCATGTTATACTTTTTACTTGTGATTAGATGTGGAGGACACATTTTCTTCTTCATTAAAACATTTATGTATTTATTTAGAATATATATAACGTTGTTTACAAGTTTTTTGTCGGCATTAGATTGACATTATTCATAATTGGTAGAAAACTATTTGTTTAAGGAACAATCACAACGTTTGAACTCATGTCGTTTTCTGATGATACTACCTTGGGCTACATTTACAACTGGCTTTTTTCCATACATACTACCAATCACATACTATGTGATGTACAGATTAAGACATGTACAAGGCTGAACTCCAAACATTCATTTAAAAATAGCTAGGACTATAATTAGTGCTTATAAAAATAGTTAAAATTAAAATAAGTATCGTAAAAAATATATATACATAATGTTAATAATACACAGAATCTATGATGACAGTAACTTAGTGCCTATTTATTTAGTACAAGTGTCCATATTCCACTTGCTTCTCATTGTACATTAGAAGAACTTGACCTATTATAACATTTACTTTAATTTATAAAGTGCAGGAATCAAATTCATTGAACGTAAGCTATTTAAATCTTATATCCTAATTGTGATATGGACTTTGTACACAGTATATAGGTGAAATGGACAATATTAAATATGTTTACATTGCAAAGAACGTATATACCTAAGGTCTTGGATGATCTTTGAATTCGTTCATCAAGTATATAACTTGTGAGGTGAATTTAATTATCAACTTAATTCATAACTACTTATATGTAATGAAATCCTAAATACATATATTTTATTGCAAAATAAATCTTTTTATTATAAGCTTTATTACAAAACTATCAAATATATAATTGGAATGGCCTCCAACTAATTATAAGTTTGAAAGCATTTACTCTTTAAAATTGTAGATACATACAAAATTATCCTGGTAAAAAGATGAAGGGACGATAAATGATAATCATATCATCAGAATGCCTTGCGTTAAACGTTATTCCTACGTGTGCTAAAGAAACTACATTATTTTATTGGTAACTGAACTAAAACCTTCTCTCATCATAAAGCTAATTCCTCTAACAATTTAAATTATACATACAAAGTACTTCATGAAAATAAATGTATTAATAGAGTAAGTGTTGAAAATTGTTTCACAACCAATTGTTACAGTTAAATTAATATATATTAAATATTTTAAATTTGAGAG
This sequence comes from Stictocephala bisonia, assembly GCA_035578905.1. Taxonomy (NCBI): domain Eukaryota; kingdom Metazoa; phylum Arthropoda; class Insecta; order Hemiptera; family Membracidae; genus Stictocephala; species Stictocephala bisonia. The sequence continues at coordinate 18,711 of JAQJVL010000166.1, read as the reverse complement.
AAAATTGCAGTATAAGGACGTGACTTGCGAATTCTAAAACAGAAGATTGTCATGTCTCATATATATAGAAAAAAATTACAACTTTACATTCAAATTCATACGATTTACTAATCATAATAGGCATATTACATTGTTTTTTAACCAATAAAAAGAATAACGGTTAGAAGAAAGAATATTTCAATTATATCGATTTAAATATTACAATATATTGAATTTTTATTCAATATATAATATAAGTTTTATATGTTATGATTGAACTTTAAGTTTTTCTCATGACGAAAAGAACTCTCTTAGTGATGGATGGAAGGGTTGCTAGCAAGTATTGGATACATGTAAAGCCTAAGTGAGGTTGATCACAATAAAGTGTTTTTTTTTCAAAAGACATGTTTTGCTTAAAAACTTGGAGTTTTAGTAGTTTAAACTTTTTTATCTCTTTTTATGGGTCCCACTGAATAGAAAATAGGTGTAAAGCAAACTATTTAATAACATCTCACTAAACTAATTTAGTAAATTGTGTCGAATTTCATACTTTCAGATAGTTTAATAGATTTTATGTATTATGATCCAATATATTTTAAAAAACAAACGTCTTGAAATATAAACTGTTAATTGGTTGTTATATAAAATATGTATAAAAAGCCCCTATTATTAGTTTATTAACACAACCAAGGTTTATGAGCTATTTAAGTAAAATATCTAAATAATAGTCATATAATAATTGTTTATTATATTATTAGTATAAAATATTATTAATATTATTAGAGGCACAAAATGATGATCAGTAATAACTTAAAGGAAAATAATGTCATTAATACGTTTAATATTAAGAAACTACATTAAATCAAAGCGTAAGCCATATTCAGTTTTAATTTTAATTTAATTTAATTTTTTAATAAAATGTTTGTTTTACTAAATTCAAGTATCCTCTTTAGTACAGACTGATATTTGGTAACAATAAGTGAAAATAAGGTGTTTAAAATCTTGTTGAGTCCTCACTTACATCAACTGTTATATAATTTAGTAGTCGTAGAATTGACCAATGGAAAGTTAGAAAAATCCTTACCTATAAAAACTACCTCATTTTTATCACGAATAAAAAAATAAAAACAATATTGTCCAGGTGTCCGACATTTACATAACCGATTCAATTATTATGTTGTTGCCTAAAAGTTTCGTTTATCTATTGGTCCCATTTTGATTGGTAGGTACGTAAATATTTTTAATAAATCGATACTTTATATTGTCAAAAGTAAACTAAATAGTAAATATATAAAACAAATATAAAATTATCATTATAATTACACATAAATTGAGGCTTTTTAAAATTAACCACCATGTTTTAGTAATATTGAAAGCGTTAAACATGTTTTGTAAGAAGTATTACACAAGGATTGCTTCCCTGTCTGCTACTAGCTTAGGGTGTCTTCTAGCTTATTGGCTTAAATAGCTCTAAAATAATTGTCCCCACACTAGCCACCATTCTTTCCTCTGAGATATTAATCTCAAATATTCTCCTTCTCCTAAGCTCCAGAGCTCCACACCAAGCTAACAGGTGTTCAGTAGACACAAGAGCCTCACCATAAATCCGGCAACTGGTGCATTCTTTGTAGATACCAATCTTTGCCACATGTTTCTTTAAGTGGTCGTGTCTGGTATAATAGGTAATTGGTTACACCGGCTAGTAATTGCCGTTGTGGTGGCTCAGTAGCCTAAGTGATGCCTCCTTATGTGGTCGTGTCTAGTATAATAGGTAATTGGTTACACCGGCTGGTAATTGCCGTTGGGGTGGCTCAGTGGTCTAAGTGATGCTTCCTTAAGTGGTCGTGTCTAGTATAATAGGTAATTGGTTACACCAGCTGGTAATTGCCGTTGTGGTGGCTCAGTGGTCTAAGTGATGCTTCCTTAAGTGGTCGTGTCTAGTATTATAGGTAATTGGTTACACCGGCTGGTAATTGCCGTTGTGGTGGCTCAGTAGCCTAAGTGATGCCTCCTTAAGTGGTCGTGTCTAGTATAATAGGTAATTGGTTACACCGGCTGGTAATTGCCGTTGTGGTGGCTCAGTGGTCTAAGTGATGCTTCCTTAAGTGGTCGTGTCTAGTATAATAGGTAATTGGTTACACCGGCTGGTAATTGCCGGTGTGGTGGCTCAGAGGTCTAAGTGATGCTTCCTTAAGTGGTCGTGTCTATTATTATAGGTAATTGGTTACACCGGCTGGTAATTGCCGTTGTGGAGGCTCAGTAGCCTAAGTGATGCCTCCTTATGTGGTCGTGTCTAGTATAATAGGTAATTGGTTACCCCGGCTGCTAATTGCCGTTGTGGTGGCTCAGTAGCCTAAGTGATGTCTCCTTAAGTGGTCGTGTCTAGTATAATAGGTAATTGGTTACACCGGCTGGTAATTGCCGTTGTGGTGGCTCAGTGGTCTAAGTGATGCTTCCTTAAGTGGTCGTGTCTAGTATAATAGGTAATTGGTTACACCAGCTGGTAATTGCCGTTGTGGTGGTTCAGTGGTCTAAGTGATGCTTCCTTAAGTGGTCGTGTCTAGTATTATAGGTAATTGGTTACACCGGCTGGTAATTGCCGTTGTGGTGGCTCAGTAGCCTAAGTGATGCCTCCTTAAGTGGTCGTGTCTAGTATAATAGGTAATTGGTTACACCGGCTGGTAATTGCCGTTGTGGTGGCTCAGTAGCCTAAGTGATGCCTCCTTAAGTGGTCGTGTCTAGTATAATAGGTAATTGGTTACACCGGCTAGTAATTGCCGTTGTGGTGGCTCAGTGGTCTAAGTGATGCTTCCTTAAGTGGTCGTGTCTATTATTATAGGTAATTGGTAACACCGGCTGGTAATTGCCGTTGTGGAGGCTCAGTAGCCTAAGTGATGCCTCCTTATGTGGTCGTGTCTAGTATAATAGGTAATTGGTTACACCGGCTGCTAATTGCCGTTGTGGTGGCTCAGTAGCCTAAGTGATGTCTCCTTAAGTGGTCGTGTCTAGTATAATAGGTAATTGGTTACACCGGCTGGTAATTGCCGTTGTGGTGGCTCAGTGGTCTAAGTGATGCTTCCTTAAGTGGTCGTGTCTAGTATAATAGGTAATTGGTTACACCAGCTGGTAATTGCCGTTGTGGTGGTTCAGTGGTCTAAGTGATGCTTCCTTAAGTGGTCGTGTCTAGTATTATAGGTAATTGGTTACACCGGCTGGTAATTGCCGTTGTGGTGGCTCAGTAGCCTAAGTGATGCCTCCTTAAGTGGTCGTGTCTAGTATAATAGGTAATTGGTTACACCGGCTGGTAATTGCCGTTGTGGTGGCTCAGTGGTCTAAGTGATGCTTCCTTAAGTGGTCGTGTCTAGTATTATAGGTAATTGGTTACAGCGGCTAGTAATTGCCGTTGTGGTGGCTCAGAGGTCTAAGTGATGCTTCCTTAAGTGGTCGTGTCTAGTATTATAGGTAATTGGTTACACCGGCTGGTAATTGCCGTTGTGGTGGCTCAGTAGCCTAAGTGATGCCTCCTTATGTGGTCGTGTCTAGTATAATAGGAAATTGGTTACACCGGCTGGTAATTGCCGTTGTGGTAGCTCAATAGCCTAAGTGATGCCTCCTTAAGTAGTCGTGTATAGTATAATAGGTAATTGGTTACACCGGCTGGTAATTGACGTTGTGGTGGCTCAGTGGTCTATGTGATGCTTCCTTAAGTGGTCGTGTCTAGTATAATAGGTAATTGGTTACACCGGCTGGTAATTGCCGGTGTGGTGGCTCAGAGGTCTAAGTGATGCTTCCTTAAGTGGTCGTGTCTAGTATAATAGGTAATTGGTTACACCGGCTGGTAATTGCCGTTATGGTGGCTCAGTGGTTAAAGAGATGCTTCCTTAAGTTGTCGTGTCTAGTATAATAGGTAATTGGTTACACCGGCTGGTAATTGCCGGTGTGGTGGCTCAGAGGTCTAAGTGATGCTTCCTTAAGTGGTCGTGTCTAGTATAATAGGTAATTGGTTACACCGGCTGGTAATTGCCAGTGTGGTGGCTCAGAGGTCTAAGTGATGCTTCCTTAAGTAGTCGTGTCTAGTATAATAGGTAATTGGTTACACCAGCTGGTAATTGCCGTTGTGGTGTCTCATTGGTCTAAGTGATACTTCCTTAAGTGGTCGTGTCTAGTATAATAGGTAATTGGTTACACCGGCTGGTAATTGCCGTTGTGGTGGCTCAGTGGTCTAAGTGATGCTTCCTTAAGTGGTCGTGTCTAGTATTATAGGTAATTGGTTACACCGGCTGGTAATTGCCGGTTTGGTGGCTCAGAGGTCTAAGTGATGCTTCCTTAAGTGGTCGTGTCTAGTATAATAGGTAATTGGTTACACCGGCTGGTAATTGCCGGTGTGGTGGCTCAGTAGCCTAAGTGATGCCTCCTTAAGTGGTCGTGTCTAGTATAATAGGTAATTGGTTACACCGGCTGGTAATTGCCATTGTGGTGGCTCAGTGGTCTAAGCGATGCTTCCTTAAGTGGTCGTGTTTAGTATAATAGGTAATTGGTTACACCGACTGGTAATTGCCGTTGTGGTGTCTCAGTGGTCTAAGTGATGCCTCCTTAAGTGGTAGTGTCTAGTATAATAGGTAATTGGTTACAACGGCTGGTAATTGCCGTTGTGCTGGCTAAGTGATCCAAGTGATGCCTCCTTAAGTGGTCGTGTGTAGTATAATAGGTAATTGGTTACACCGGCTGGTAATTGCCGTTGTGGTGGCTCAGTGGTCTAAGTGATGCCTCCTTAAGTGGTCGTGTCTAGTATAATAGGTAATTGGATACACCGGCTGGTAATTGCCGTTGTGGTGGCTCAGTGGTCTAAGTGATGCCTCCTTAAGTGGTCGTGTCTAGTATAATAGGTAATTGGTTACACCGGCTGGTAATTGCCGTTGTGGTGGCTCAGTGGTCTAAGTGATGCTTCCTTAAGTGGTCGTGTCTAGTATAATAGGTAATTGGTTACACCAGCTGGTAATTGCCGTTGTGGTGGCTCAGTGGTCTAAGTGATGCTTCCTTAAGTGGTCGTGTCTAGTATTATAGGTAATTGGTTACACCGGCTGGTAATTGCCGTTGTGGTGGCTCAGTAGCCTAAGTGATGCCTCCTTAAGTGGTCGTGTCTAGTATAATAGGTAATTGGTTACACCGGCTGGTAATTGCCGTTGTGGTGGCTCAGTGGTCTAAGTGATGCTTCCTTAAGTGGTCGTGTCTAGTATAATAGGTAATTGGTTACACCGGCTGGTAATTGCCGGTGTGGTGGCTCAGAGGTCTAAGTGATGCTTCCTTAAGTGGTCGTGTCTAGTATTATAGGTAATTGGTTACACCGGCTGGTAATTGCCGGTTTGGTGGCTCAGAGGTCTAAGTGATGCTTCCTTAAGTGGTCGTGTCTAGTATAATAGGTAATTGGTTACACCGGCTGGTAATTGCCGGTGTGGTGGCTAGGTAGCCTAAGTGATGCCTCCTTAAGTGGTCGTGTCTAGTATAATAGGTAATTGGTTACACCGGCTGGTAATTGCCATTGTGGTGGCTCAGTGGTCTAAGCGATGCTTCCTTAAGTGGTCGTGTTTAGTATAATAGGTAATTGGTTACACCGACTGGTAATTGCCGTTGTGGTGTCTCAGTGGTCTAAGAGATGCCTCCTTAAGTGGTAGTGTCTAGTATAATAGGTAATTGGTTACAACGGCTGGTAATTGCCGTTGTGCTGGCTAAGTGATCCAAGTGATGCCTCCTTAAGTGGTCGTGTCTAGTATAATCGGTAATTGGTTACACCGGCTGGTAATTGCCGTTGTGGTGGCTCAGTAGCCTAAGTGATGCCTCCTTATGTGGTCGTGTCTAGTATAATAGGTAATTGGTTACACCGGCTGGTAATTGCCGTTGTGGTGGCTCAATAGCCTAAGTGATGCCTCCTTAAGTGGTCGTGTCTAGTATAATAGGTAATTGGTTACACCGGCTGGTAATTGCCGTTATGGTGGCTCAGTGGTTAAAGTGATGCTTCCTTAAGTTGTCGTGTCTAGTATAATAGTTAATTGGTTACACCGGCTGGTAATTGCCGGTGTGGTGGCTCAGAGGTCTAAGTGATGCTTCCTTAAGTGGTCGTGTCTAGTATAATAGGTAATTGGTTACACCGGCTGGTAATTGCCAGTGTGGTGGCTCAGAGGTCTAAGTGATGCTTCCTTAAGTGGTCGTGTCTAGTATAATAGGTAATCGGTTACACCGGCTGGTAATTGCCGTTGTGGTGTCTCATTGGTCTAAGTGATACTTCCTTAAGTGGTCGTGTCTAGTATAATAGGTAATTGGTTACACCGGCTGGTAATTGCCGTTGTGGTGGCTCAGTGGTCTAAGTGATGCTTCCTTAAGTGGTCGTGTCTAGTATTATAGGTAATTGGTTACACCGGCTGGTAATTGCCGGTTTGGTGGCTCAGAGGTCTAAGTGATGCTTCCTTAAGTGGTCGTGTCTAGTATAATAGGTAATTGGTTACACCGGCTGGTAATTGCCGGTGTGGTGGCTAGGTAGCCTAAGTGATGCCTCCTTAAGTGGTCGTGTCTAGTATAATAGGTAATTGGTTACACCGGCTGGTAATTGCCATTGTGGTGGCTCAGTGGTCTAAGCGATGCTTCCTTAAGTGGTCGTGTTTAGTATAATAGGTAATTGGTTACACCGACTGGTAATTGCCGTTGTGGTGTCTGAGTGGTCTAAGTGATGCCTCCTTAAGTGGTAGTGTCTAGTATAATAGGTAATTGGTTACAACGGCTGGTAATTGCCGTTGTGCTGGCTAAGTGGTCCAAGTGATGCCTCCTTAAGTGGTCGTGTGTAGTATAATAGGTAATTGGTTACACCGGCTGGTAATTGCCGTTGTGGTGGCTCAGTGGTCTAAGTGATGCTTCCTTAAGTGGTCGTGTCTAGTATAATAGGTAATTGGTTACACCAGCTGGTAATTGCCGTTGTGGTGGCTCAGTGGTCTAAGTGATGCTTCCTTAAGTGGTCGTGTCTAGTATTATAGGTAATTGGTTACACCGGCTGGTAATTGCCGTTGTGGTGGCTCAGTAGCCTAAGTGATGCCTCCTTAAGTGGTCGTGTCTAGTATAATAGGTAATTGGTTACACCGGCTGGTAATTGCCGTTGTGGTGGCTCAGTGTTCTAAGTGATGCTTCCTTAAGTGGTCGTGTCTAGTATAATAGGTAATTGGTTACACCGGCTGGTAATTGCCGGTGTGGTGTCTCAGTGGTCTAAGTGATACTTCCTTAAGTGGTCGTGTCTAGTATAATAGGTAATTGGTTACACCGGCTGGTAATTGCCGTTGTGGTGGCTTAGTGGTCTAAGTGATGCCTCCTTAAGTGGTCGTGTCTAGTATAATAGGTAATTGGTTACACCGGCTGGTAATTGCCGTTGTGGTGGCTCAGTGGTCTAAGTGATGCCTCCTTAAGTGGTCGTATCTAGTATAATAGGTAATTGGTTACACCGGCTGGTAATTGCCGTTGTGGTGGCTCAGTAGCCTAAGTGATGCCTCCTTAAGTGGTCGTGTCTAGTATAATAGGTAATTGGTTACACCGGCTGGTAATTGCCGTTGTGGTGGCTCAGTGGTCTAAGTGATGCTTCCTTAAGTGGTCGTGTCTAGTATAATAGGTAATTGGTTACACCGGCTGGTAATTGCCGGTGTGGTGTCTCAGTGGTCTAAGTGATACTTCCTTAAGTGGTCGTGTCTAGTATAATAGGTAATTGGTTACACCGGCTGGTAATTGCCGTTGTGGTGGCTCAGTGGTCTAAGTGATGCCTCTTTAAGTGGTCGTGTCTAGTATAATAGGTAATTGGTTACACCGGCTGGTAATTGCCGTTGTGGTGGCTCAGTGGTCTAAGTGATGCCTCCTTAAGTGGTCGTATCTAGTATAATAGGTAATTGGTTACACCGGCTGGTAATTGCCGGTGTGATGGCTCAGTAGTCTAAGTGATGCTTTTTTAAGTGGTCGTATCTAGTATAATATGTAATTGGTTACACCGGCTGGTAATTGCCGTTGTGGTGTCTCATTGGTCTAAGTGATACTTCCTTAAGTGGTCTTGTCTAGTATAATATGTAATTGGTTACACCGGCTGGTAATTGCCGTTGTGGTGTCTCATTGGTCTAAGTGATACTTCCTTAAGTGGTCTTGTCTAGTATAATAGGTAATTGGTTACACCGGCTGGTAATTGCCGGTGTGGTGGCTCAGTGGTCTAAGTGATATTTAAACATAATGTATTAACGTAAATAGTTTATGTACTTTAAGTAACTAGATTTTGACAATATGAAATACGGGTATCTTAAGTGTTTACTATTAGCTGAAACATTGCCTCTGTGACCAGTTTAATTTCTCTAATAAAAAATAATAATAATAAATAGTCTTATAATTATAATAAATCTCCTGCATGACAACTAGTATTTACTATTTACTAATAGATCAATACGTATTAGATTTTGTATATATTTTTAAATAAAATAGCTTTATCAACAGTTAATTTATATCTAGTTCAATGAAATTGGTCTCCAATGTGTAATTATTTTTAAAATTATTTTTAATGTACTTAATATTTAATTCTCAAAAATAATGATTAAAATATTCATTGAAATTAAAGAGAAAATTTATATTAAACTAATGGTATCTCTCACTTTCAATAAACATCAAATATACGTATTTGTTTAAATCTGGTATCTTAAGCTTATTTATAATATCTCTCTGAGAGATTATTAATTTCTTGGATAATTCATTGCTTGATATACTTTTAAACTGACATCAGTAAGCAAAATACTTTGAAAAGAGTGTTTTCAATATGTATCATGAGTTCATGAGTATTGTATTGAAAGTATTATAAATTCGTCCAAGAAAATGTAAGATAGCACATGTACATCTATGTTGTCCCTAGTGACACCGAAATGTAATAGATCCATTAACACTATAACACAATAATATATTTAGTTAATACTATTGGCAATTACTATTTGTTATCTTGCAATTTAGCTTGAAATTTAGACTAGTGATATTGTAGGCTGAAAAACCCTATAAGTCAATTTAAAATTAAACTTCCCAACACAATTTGTATCTTGCAAACATATTGATAAATTAAACCCTGATATAAAGGCTATATCTAATTATAAATTGTTTGCATTCTTACAATGCCCAATTTATATTTATTGTGGTACAATTTAAAATGATTAGATGACATATTCAACTTTAAATTTAATTTCAAATATCACAAATATTTTATAAAATAATATAAAATACAATTAAGCTCATACCTTAATTTATCGAAAATACTACAGTGGATACATCACATGGAAATACTATAGTGGATACATCCCATGGACATACTATGGAGTATACATCACATGGAAATACTATAGTGGATACATTCCATGGAAGTACTATAGAGGACACATCTCATGGACATACAATAGAGGATACATCCCATGGAAATACTATAGAGGATACATCACACGGAAATACTATAGTGGATACATTCCATGGAAATACTATAGAGGATACTTAACATGGAAATACTATAGTGGATACATCCCATGGAAATACTATAGTGGATACATCCCATGGAAATACTATAGAGGATACATCCCAATGGAAAACTATAGATGATACATAACATGGAAATACTATAATGGATACATCACATGGAAATACTATAGTGGATACATCCCATGGAAATACTATATAGGATACATCCCATGGAAATACTATAGAGGAAACATCCCATGGAAATACTATAGAGAAAACATACAATGGAAATACCATAGAGGACACATCCCATGGAAATACTATATAGGATACATCCCATGGAAATAAATAAGTCTAATATACAGTATAATTAAAATAAGATTAACTTTGTTTTTCTTTCCTGGCATTGATGGAACATAACTATACATACTTTTGTTGTTGTTAATAATTTTTCACAAAATCACCAATAAATAATACTTTTTTTATTCAGGATTATTTTATTTATTGATATATGCGATTAACTTTTAGATCAACCTCATTTGTGCACACATACAACGCTTACAAGCAAACTGTGAATTAAAACGCATTATTTGTAATATCAGTAAAGTATATTTTCAACTCATATTTTTCTGTATCAGTTTAACAGTTAACTTTTTATTCCAAATATATTTAGAGTACGTGAATAACTTACATATTGTTACTATATTTCTCCCAGAAAGTAAGGAGCAATCAGGACAGTTTCTTCACATTGTCGTATCCAATATTTCCCCCAACAAATCCAGTTAATGTTTCTGACATGTCAAACAGACCTACAGCTGTTTTTATTTTCTCTGACAGCTTCTTTTTTTCAATTATGTTTTTTTTTTTTCACAAAAGCAAAAATATAATAGTACATTCAAGGAAGCTATAAGTATTAATGATATTTGTTGCAAAGTAAACTTCATAAAGGAGGAGACCTGACTTTTATAATAAATTGCCTTTTTTACCATCTTCGTATTGTACTATTTTATGTCTTTTCTGTATTATTTGTACTATATATATATAAACAAAAAAATCTGCTACAAACAATGCATCTACTATATTCATAAAGTAAAAGAAAAAAGCAACACGTGTTTCTTTTAATCCTATAATGTTTGTGTTTTTATATATCTCCCCAAAATATATTGTAAGTTTATAATTTTTGTAAAATTTATAGCTTTATTTATTTTTCTTAAATAACTTTAAACTTGTTCTAAATCATACATTTACTTTCATATCAACGGCAATATAAATTTGGGATAACTGCTGTAAACCTTTTTCATAAACAGTCAGTATATTATCTTTTATACTAAATACTAATATAATTTTCAATTAATTGGGTACTTAGACAATCATTTGGATTTCTGGTGTTTTTATAGGCTTTGAATGTAAAATATTACATACACAGGCTATTGTTTCATATAATTAATTTTACATGGGTTGAGGCTCATATAAAAGCTGGGTCACATAAAAAAGTGGGTGATGTACAAGTTGGTTTTGTAACATGCAGATTGCTCATAACCTTAGTTAATATAAACTAGACGAACATAAAGTTGGATATTGTACGTTTAGTCTTGCACCTTATCTTACCCTGGCTACTCCAGTTAAAGTAAGAAAAAAATAAAACTAAAATACTTCAAAATATTATTGTTCATTATTATTCGTTATTCACAAGGCAACAACGTAGTGTTTGTCTGATTTTCAGCTAACTGACAAGTCTGACACTCAGTTATCTCCCCTTGACAACATCCAAACCTTGACTACCATCCAACTAGAACATCCCAGACATCTCTAGTAGTGTCCTCGTCAACGGCAACCCATGAGCGGACGCCGTGTTCGTATTAAGAGGACTGAGCATGGAACCTAACGCCTACAATATCCCAAATACTTTGTCCCCAAGTAGCTGGGTTACAGCACTGTGCCACCATATTCTTTGTTTTTTTTTTTTTTTCAATTATTTGTTATTTCATTCATAAATTGTTTTTATTCGGTTGAGTTATGTTATAATTTATGTTACCATAAGTAAATTATAATAAACTCAACCTCTGAAGTTGCAGCTATATAACAACCGCTTTATCATTGTTACGAATGTTACTAGTCAATTAAAACTATTAAATACTATAACTTTTATTACAACTAGAAAAATATGTTTGAGGATTAAAACTTATTACCTAAAATAAATAATTTTCTTCTACCCGATAGGATTCTAATACATGTCTGTCTGAGTAGAGATTCGAAGGAAATATTGATGGGTGACAAAGGATGGGAATTGGCATTGAAAGGTGGTAATAAAGAAAAGTCAAATCTAGATGAGAGCTTTGTATGGTATATATATATATATATATATATATATATATATATATATATACTATATATATATATGATTTAGTATGTAATTGAAATAGCTTACTTCATTTTCTTGTATTCGAACGAATTGCACTATAATGAACTACTGGGTAGTTCTGGTGTTGTTGACGAGTAAGTTAGGATTTGAGAATTTATATTCAACGGGTGTTATATTCACGCCTAAAGTCCTTCTGGCATTTACTGGAAATATCTATAAAGGCCATGTTGAGTAGGAAATTATTATTTTTTTTTTTTTATTTTCATCTAAATTTATTATATTTAAGGGAGGATTAATGAGTCTACGAGTCGTCATCACAGCCAACTAAGTAGGTTTCACTACATGATATACTTTCACTTAAGAAAGTTACCTTTTTACTTATAACTTGTTCTCATTAAGTGACAAGATTAGATGGATTCTTACTTAACGGTGTCGTGCTTAAAAAATATATAAGCTATATGAAATATATGAAGATTAGTAGCTTAATGTTTCAACGATAGACCTTTAAATTAGTCCCTAATACTTAAGTTACGGATTTAAATAATAAAATGAAATATCAATGTTACATTATGATACTCCTTTAGATTTAATATTTAGTTCCTCAGAAATAAAAACATGTAAATTAAAAAAAAAAAGAAAAACTTTTGTGATTTTTTAACAAAATCAAAAACTCAATAAATTAACTGATAAAGATGTTCCTACTCGTGTGTCTAAAATTCATTTTTATGGATAATCAATGGGCAAACATAAGTGTAAATAGTAACGAGTTACAAAGATAAAATGGCACTTGATCATAGAAGTGTAAAAAATCCTCGTATGAAAGACAAAAGAGTGGCGCTGATTTATGATTCACATTGCACGGAACATATGAAATTATGACGTGATTGTGAGGAACTTCCTGACATTGGGTAAATTGTTGTTCAACCTACGTCACTACATATACAGACTCGTGCAACGTGAGCCAAAGAATAAATTAATTATATTCGTTTTGTTTTATTTATTAGTATCTTACGGTTTTAAATTTACGTACACTATTTATTTATGCTCATATTAACTAAAGAGAATGTTTATATATTAAATTAGTTAAAACTATAAATACTATTATAATAAAGCCATTAAATCCATAACAATATTTACGTAACTAATATTGCTAATTTGTTTGTTTGTTAAATTGTTGAAGTTTTTAGGCTGTATAATATATTAATGTAAAACTAGGGGATATCTCTACAGGCTTCACTCGCTACAGTCATCTACACCTCGGCCTCCGGCCTTGGTAATGCCAGTTGGTATTAGGTTTCGTTCGGTATGCTCGTGACACCTCGGCCTTTGGCCTCAATCTCTGACTTCTTACTACAAATATTACTAGGTATAATATGTCCAATGAAATCATAATAATGTACTTACAGTAGCTCACTGGCTGTAATTGCGTAGATACGTATTTAATACAACCTAACTAAACAACCGATGACTGTCATGTAATTTATTAGCCTATTACAAGGTGTTAATTTCATTTGTTTTCGTTTTATAGCTGTTTACTAACCAAGCAAATTGAATAACTTCACTAAATCATCATTGAAACCTTAGAATCAAGTGAAATGGAGCCCTATAGTTGGATGCGAACTAACAAAAAATCATTATATTTCTCTGGAATAACAATATTAAATATTTAACCTCAATAATACAATAATACAAAAATCACTATTTACATTCCAAGGCGTGTTAAACAAGTATACATATAATTGTTTAAATTTAAATAACTGATAGTTTTAGATTGATTAAAATCTCTCTCCCTATTACCCTTATGCCCAAAAAAAGTACATTGTGGGATCCCCGTGCTTTTCAGAGTAAGATAATTGAAGAATCTAGACTTTATTGCACAACTACGAATAGGGAATATTTTTTGATACCTAATACTTTAAATTGGTTTAGTACCATTTAGAAAGGGATGCAGAGGGCCGGCTCCGGTCCCAGAAAAGGGCTCTTTGCCCCCCTCCTAGCCAGAGCATCAGCCCTCTCATTACCATCAATGAAAGAACGGAGTAGCTACATTAGCCAAAAACGGCTTCATATATAAGGACCGTTAGGCTCCTGCCCACCTCCAATTTTAGGGTCCCTGGCTTGATTCGGGGTGGCATATGGTAAAAATTACACCTAATTTTGATACAGCATCATGACTTCAGTAGTAAATACTCGGAGTAATTGTTGTAACTAACGGTGTTCTGACTCGAAGCTTTAACCACACTTCCCCTGACTAAAACTACATACAGCACCATGGTCCTTGTGGATACTTACTTGAGTAATTATTGGTACAGATTAGCTTTTGTGGGATTATGCAATTGCTCTTTCTTTATTTACAACCTACGTAATTGTAATGAATTCATAAAGTTTATCAAGAATAGGTTTTTTTCAAAGTGACTCGTCATGCTAAAACTTTATCTGTTCTCATAAATAGGTCTCATCTAGATTTTACTTTTCTTTATTACCATCTTTCAATGCCAATTCCCATCCTTTGTCACCCATTAATATTTCCTTCGAATCTCTACTGAGACAGACATGTGTTTCAGTCCTATCAGGTATGAGAAAATAATTTATTTTAGATTTATTTTAGGTTTTAATCTTCAAACATATTTGTATAGTTGTAATAAAAGTTATAGTACTTTATAGTTTTAATTGACATAGTAACATACGTACCAATGATAAAGCGGTTGATTTATAGCTGCAACTTCAGAGGTTGAGTTTACTATAATTTAGTTACGGTACATAAATTATAACATAACTCAACCGAATGAAAAATATTTACTAATAAAATAACAAATAATTGAAAAAAAAACAACGAATGATGGGGCAGTGCTCTAACCCAGCTACTTGGGGACAAAGTATTTGGAATGTTGCAGGGGATAGGTTCCATGCTCAGTCTTCTTAATACCAACACGGCGTCCGCTCAATGGTTACCGTCGACGTGGACACTACTAGAGAAGTCTGGGGTGTTCATGTTGGATGGTAGTCGAGGTTTAAATGTTGTTTAGGGGAGATAACTGAGTGTCAGACTTGGCAGTTAGCTGAAAATCAGACAAACACTACGTGGCTCAGATTCCACGTATAGCTGGAGGTCCCATATTTGCCTTATGAATAATGAATAACAATGAACAATAATATTTTGAAGTATTTTAGTTTTATTTTTATCTTACTTTAACTGGAGTAGCCAGGGTAAGATAAGGTGCAAGACTAAACGTACAATTTCCAACTTTATGTTCGTCTAGTTTATAACTAAGGTTATGAGCAATCTGTATGTTACAAAACCAACATTATACTTGTACATCACCCACCCACATCTAACCAGCTTTTATATGAGACTCAACCCATGTAAAATTAATTATATGAAACAATAACCTGTGTATGTAATATTTTACATTCATGCCCTATAAAACACCAGAAATCCAAATGATTGTCTAAATACCCAATTAATTGAAAATTATATTAGTATTTAGTATAAAAGATAATATACTAACTGTTTATGAAAAAGGTTTACAGCAGTCTTCCCACATTTATATTGCCATTGAAATGAAAGTAAATGTATGTTTTAGAACAAGTTTAAAGTTATTTAAGAAAAATAAATAAAGATATACATTTTACAAAAAGTATAAACTTACAATATATTTTGGGGAGATATGTAAAAACACAAACATTATAGGATGAAAAGAAACACGTGTTGCTTTTTTTCTTTTACTTTAGGGATATAGTAGATGCATTGTATGTAGCAGATTTACTTTTTTATATATAGTACAAATATAAAATCATATATATGATTTTATAGTAGATTGAACTAAATAATTTCAATTAATAATATAATAAACTTCTTTATAACAAATTACTAAATTTATTTGTAATTTTTTTTGTTAAATCCTCCTGTTCCAGATAACAATTGAGACACCACAAAATAATAAATAAATAAAAAATTAAAAACAGCACATTGACATGGCCAAATCATGAAAGGTCTTTCGTATGAATTAGAATGTGAAGATAAAATCACCGCACATCACCAACAAAGTAAATGTGGCTGAAAGCTAATGATTTGTCCTACACAGTGACATGTTCTATATTAGAGAGCCCATCAGTCTACACAAGGTAGTGACAGAATACTGTATACTATAATAGCAGTGAACATCACCATTACAATTAAGCATAAACAAGTTTATCACTAATCGACCAACTTATTATTTGACATTCAATATGTTATATTCCGTATCGGAGAATTCATTATATGCATCAGAATATAATAGGTGACAGCAGACTATTAGGACGGTAAAAATTATCAACACAGCTAAGCATGAGCTAGTCTATATTCAGCTAACAAATTAATGAACACTTTCAATTATGTGCATCAGAAGGGTCATTAGTCTACTTTATAATGTGAGTGGAGACAGTAGAACATTATATTGATTAACATCTTTACTTATGATAGTACAGAAGCAAGTCTACTACTAACTAGAGAGCCATAATTATACTATGACATCCTCTGTATCATTGGAGTAGATCAGAATATCAGTTAACATATTTACTAATGTTAACACAGTAGCAAGTCTACTACTAACTAGACAGCACATAATTATACTATGACATCCTCTGCATCATAAGAGTAGATCAGAATATCGGTTAACATATTTACTAGTGTTAATACAGTAGCAAGTCTACTACTAAACAGATAGCCCGTAATTAATAATAATAAGAGTAGATCAGGATATCGGTTAACATATTTACTAGTGTTAATACGGTGGCAAGTCTGCTACTAACTAGACAGCACGTAATTAGCCTATGACATCTTTTGTATCATAAGAGTAGATCAGAATATCGGTTAACATATTTACTAGTGTTAATACAGTAGCAAGTCTACTACTAAACAGATAGCCCGTAATTAATAATAATAAGAGTAGATCAGGATATCGGTTAACATATTTACTAGTGTTAATACGGTAGCAAGTCTGCTACTAACTAGACAGCACATAATTAGCCTATGACATCTTTTGTATCATAAGAGTAGATCAGGATATCGCTTTATATATTTACTAGTGTTAATACGGTAGTAAGTCAGCTACTAACTAGACAACATATAATTAGACTATGAAATCTTCTGTATCATAAGAGTAGATCAGGATATCGGTTAACATATTTACTAATGTTAACACAGTAGCAAGTCTACTACTAACTAGACAGCACATAATTATACTATGACATCCTCTGTATCATAAGAGTAGATCAGAATATCGGTTAATATATTTACTAATGTTAACACAGTAGCAAGTCTACTACTAACTAGACAGCACATAATTAATTATACTATGACATCCTCTGTGTCATAAGAGTAGATCAGAATTTTGGTTAACATATTTACTAATGTTAATACAGTAGCAAGTCTACTCCTAAACAGACAGCCCATAATTAATAATAATAAGAGTAGATCAGGATATCGGTTAACATATTTACTAGTGTTAATACGGTAGCAAGTCTGCTACTAACTAGACAGCACATAATTAGCCTATGACATCTTCTGTATCATAAGAGTAGATCAGGATATCGGTTAACATATTTACTAATGTTAATACGGTAGCAAGTCTGCTACTAACTAGACAGCACATAATTAGCCTATGACATCTTTTGTATCATAAGAGTAGATCAGAATATCGCTTAATATATTTACTAGTGTTAATACGGTAGTAAGTCAGCTACTAACTAGACAGCACACAATTAGCCTTTGAAATCTTCTGTTTCATAAGAGTAGATCAGGATATTGGTTAACATATTTACTAATGTTAATACGGTAGTAAGTCTACTACCTAACTAGACAACATATAATTAGACTATGAAATCTTCTGTATCATAAGAAAAGATCAGAATATCGCTTAATATATTTACTAGTGTTAATACGGTAGTAAGTCAGCTACTAACTAGACAGCACATAATTAGCCTTTGAAATCTTCTGTATCATCAGAGTAGATCAGAATATCGGTTAACATATTTACTAATGTTAGTACGGTAGCAAGTCTGCTATTAACTACACAGCACATAATTAGCCTATGACATCTTCTGTATCATAAGAGTAGATCAGGATATCGGTTAACATATTTACTAATATTAATACGGTAGCAAGTCTACTACCTAACTAGACAGCACGTATTTAGCCTATGACATGTTCTGTATCATCAGAGTAGATCAGAATATCGGTTAACATATTTACTAATGTTAATACGGTAGCAATGCTCGGTGGGAACACAAGAACGCTGCGTTTACTA
Source organism: Stictocephala bisonia (assembly GCA_035578905.1). NCBI lineage: Eukaryota > Metazoa > Arthropoda > Insecta > Hemiptera > Membracidae > Stictocephala > Stictocephala bisonia. The sequence continues at coordinate 585 of JAQJVL010000166.1, read as the reverse complement.
GTTCATTTTTTTTAGTCCCCAACATAGTATATTTTATTAGATTTAGCATTATTATAAAATTAGTTTTAATATTTATTTATAAAATCGTAATAATCAATAACTAAAACCGGTTATTTATTTCAAAAATTTAATGAAGTGTACTTCATTAAAAATTTTATTATATAGATTAGTTTAAAACAAAAGAGCATCGTGTCACATTTCAACAACGACCAATATTTCTTAAATAATTATATTGGGTCCATCAGGTTGTGAGCGGAGAGAGTTGAACATAATAGCAGTTAATATCATCATTATTTACTGTATAGTAGCAAGTCTACTACTAACTAGTTAGCTCCTAATTAGTCTGATACTGTGACAAGATCTGTATGATAGAGGTCATTTGTATACGTGATATAGGTTAACACGTTTATAAATATTAGTACAGTAGCAGGTCTACTACTAACTAGTTAGCTCCTAATTAGTCTGATACTGTGACATGATCTGTATGAGAGAGGTAATTTGTATACATGATATAGGTTAACACGTTTATAAATATTAGTACAGTAGTAAGTTTACTACTAACTAGTTAGCTCCTAATTAGTCTAA